>JAOXJJ010000168.1:249888-281920 GCA_025769935.1 Phoenix roebelenii
TAATATATAAATACAATATAATATATATATATATATATATATATAATGTGCAAACCTCCTAGTATGCTCTATGTTGCTTATATTTTCTAAATAAATGACAATCAAGAAAATGGATATGTAGAAAAGAATAATAAATTTAGGAACTTTTCCATGCCAAGAAACAAATATATAACTAGGGAAACATAAAATAATAAAATCAATAGAACAGGCAGTAAGCCCATGTGATGGTTTATTCAATAGATTTTTCCTGCCAAAGAAAGATATTCAAGAGAATATTAGAAGATACCTCACACCAATCACTGAGGACAACTGGTTTCTTAGAAAGAATTGCTTCAATAAGCTCAAGTGTTATCGAAGAAGATTCGTCAACAAGAACATGTGTGCACTCATTGCTCCAAGTACAAGTAATGTTCGCCCCTTAATTACAGAATAGAAAGCATCAGCATAATTTACAAAAAAAAGGGCTAGTTCAAGAAATCATAAACTTACAAGCCTTCATAAAACAGTGACTTCAAGAACAAGGAGACCCTTAGTTTAGAAAAGTGGTCAAGGTTAGGCAAACATTCGAACTAATCTTCACAATGTCTTTATATCATTAAACATGTACTTTAGAAAAATAATTTTCACAATGTCTTGATATCATTAGACATGTACTTTTGAACCAGTGATTAATTATATGGTATAATTTGTAGGAAAAAATTACAATATGGCCACTTGACATGTCATGCTACATCATAGTAGGTCCACAAACAAATGAAAAAGCTTTTTCTCGGGTTATACTTTTTACCTTTAATTTCTCTATTCCTGTTAAATAACTTTAAACACAAGTTTATAAAAACAGTAACCTATTATACAGACTGATAATAAGCTATAGCCCCTTTACACAAATATCAAAATGCTTATACACAAAGCAACTGTGTATCATTATAGCTTTAGCAGCTTCTGACATGTTCACATCACCATGTTTATACATGATGCAACATCATAACTCCAGCATTTTAGCATCTGCTGACCCCTCGTCACCCTGCCCCCAAAGAAAAAACCCACCCCACCACAAAAAAGGAAAAAAAAAGGGGGGAAAAAAGAAGAAATAATCAAGTTTAATATACGTTTAATTGTCGCATATTATTTACAAACATTTTCCATGTTTCTTATGACATCAACTACGAAAAGAAAGAACTCTCATTATATTTCCACCATCACAGAAACTTGAAAAGAACTGCAGTCTTATTAAAGGAAATTAACAAGCCTTCACTGGAAAGAGTTAGGTCAGATACACATTCCAGAAGTGATCCCTTTTAATCAGCTGAGTGACATGCATAATCATGGAAACAGCTTGGCAGTAAAGAAATTGTTGAGATATTGGAAAAGGATAATTATATGATCAAACTGATGGCCAACTAACTACCTTGTTACTACAGAAAGAGGTCCATAAAGTACAGAAGACATACTACAGCTCAATTAACAGGTATGATAAGGTATTTTAACTTCAGGGAAAAAAAACAACATCACTTAATAAATGACAAATTCAGAAACAGAATAAGAACAAACCAATAGATGAAATGCTGGCTTCAAGTGAACGATTTGCTTGGATGGGCTTTGAGCAATGAAGAAAGATTACAAAGGGCACAAAACAAAACCTGCAATGAAGACCAACAAGCAATAAGTTAGATAAATAAATAAGCAAATCATTAAAAAACCAGAAGAGTACTTGAAGTATACAACACTAGCAGCACCTGCTAAAAATAATAAACCACAGAATAAAATCTTAGATATTAAAAGCAACATTCTAGGTAAAGTCTCTGCAACAGAGCATCAACTGACCATTATCACCAAAAAAGGCATCATTGTGTCATATTCAAAATTATTACTCACCTGACGGTTGCATTGCCGGTTCCAAATGTTACCAAATCCCCATCTTTAAGTTTTGCCTCCTGATCTTTACGCAAACGAACTCCCTCAGCCCCAAATTCTCTATTAACAGATGTACCGTATCTTGAGCGATCAACGATCCGCACATAGGAGGGAAAAGTACCAGACCCACTATGAGAAGGATCATAAAAAGTCATTTTATCAACAATAATCTCTGCATGAACTCGGGATACTGATGTGTCTGTTTGGACAATAATATCACAATCTACAAAAGAAAATTGTGAGTTCAATAAGCATGAAAATTCTACAATAGAAGAATGTATATCAGTTCCATCTTCACTTCACAGAAGTAGAATTAGGTTTTTAACTCCATTCAACAGCATTTATTTTGACTTTGTCCATTAATTGATAATATGAGCTCTAAGATCAGTGGCATCTAAGAAAAGAATCATTTAGAAACACACCATCATCAGAAGAACCCATGGTCTTACATGACTTCCCACACCACCCATTTCCACACCACCCAAAACCAACAAACATATCGCGGTCATTTCAACAGTCAATTAGTAGCATCAAGCTGTGACATTACCAACTGGGTGAAAAGGTGGTGGCAAGAAATGGGCCGTGCGAACTTCATTTAAATCAGTCCAATAAGAAAACTACAAAAATAACCAAAAAAATATCGGTTTTTATTGTTCTTTTCTCAGCTCCTAATTTTTTACTAAACTTCCTTGAAATTTACATAAGATGGGAGGAATGCATTTAAACCCTCAACCTTAAACTCCCATCATAAAAGGGGAACGAAGGCACCTAGAAAGGCCGAACCTTTTCGACCAACGTTGTATGTTCCCTTGGAGAAGATGTAGTACTTCTGTGCACCTGTCAAACCGAACAATCACGCCAAACAGAATCCAAGAAAATCGTGGAACTATCAGCATAAATCGAACAAACATATAAAGATTTGCAGATGCCAAACATAACAGATCAAATTGAAAAAGAAATGACATGAGAAGCCAGCAGAATCAAGCAAAAGAAAGACGATAAAAAAAAAACGAGAGAGTTCATGAAAGAAGGATACCTCGAAGGGAATCGACGGGAATCAATCCCCAGACCATCTTGGGATGTTTAGGGCGTGGGATCTGCGAGCATTAGAGGAAGGAATTGAGTTGGGAGGAACGAAACATACTAATATGAATGAGAGACAACCCTACGCTTCGCCTATCATCTTCCGTCTCCCCGCCAGCTTACAATCGGCATTGGAAAACCACAAACCCACCACCAAGGTGGTAGCACGGTTGGGACAGGGTTAAGATTTTATCGGAATGGTTCAGCTTCAAAACGCACACGCATCGATTAAATACGAAGATCGGATGCTCCCTATCTGATTTATCCGGTAGAGTCGCTATTTGGTCTGCCGGTATTTAGACGGTGCTGGTGTGATGTACTCACATGTGGCTACATTGGTAGAGCTCCTCCGCAAGTGGAGAGGGTTTGAATAAAATTTTTCTGTTCATATCGAACATTCTCCAGCAGAGAGGGGGCCCAATAGAGATTTCTACGTGGGTGATGTTCTCCTCAACCCTCTCTTCCCTTTTTTTCGGGCAAAAAAAAGAAACCATAAATCCTGAAAAGCAAAAGTGTGCCTTGCATTCGACTCGATGTGCAGAATAAATATAGCAGTGAGCACAACGAGCATATTTTCAAAGATTGTGCACGGTAGAGGGGATAAGTTTTAGATGGATAAGTTTTTTTTTAGATGCTCTAAATTTTAGATTTTTTGACCTGCCATATATATAAACACTAGAGATATTTGGAACAATTTGTGATACTTGTTCGCACTCATACTATCGAAGAATTATGATGCTATTTTTTACTATAGATTTACTTATGGCGCTTCTAAAAAAAAAATTAATTCTAACTTAATAGTTAACAACTATTTTATCAAATTACATGAAATTAAGAAGCATAAATCTAGCCCATAATTTATTATATGCATGTATAAGTACAAATATATAAATACATATAGATAATACGAACATGCTTTTAGGTCGAGTTTTAGAATATTAATAGATCAAATTTTTTAAGATACTCCTATTCTATCCCGGTAGTATTGACTATAGAAGGAATAGATTATTCTATATAATAAGTCTCACTTAGGTTTTTGGATTGAAGGATACGTGTGAGGAATACAATACATCAATTTTTCCGATGATTTAAATTTTACCATAGTGACAAATTTACCCTCTTACTTTTGAAGAGGATAAGTTTTTCCATCTAAGGTAACAAAATAAAATTATTTTTTTTATCTCTCACTCTTTGCTCTTATCTAAATATGCTTACTGTAGAAAACTTTTAGAGTGTCGGGCAGGATATTTTCCCGTTTTGGGGATATTCTCTCGTTTTGGAGATATTTTTTACCAAGTGCAACCTTAAAAAAACCCATTATCACAAAGATGTATAAATTATTATAAAAATTTAATTGATGGGACATTCATGATTTGTCAGCATATCCATTGACATACTTATATTGTATTATTTTATTATTTAAAAACACTTTCAATTTGTCTTTGTATTCATGGATCTTTCTATTTTTCCATAGAAATTTATCTAAAACCTTTAAAATATTTTCTATGCATATTTTTGTTATAAACTATTAATAATAGAGATTTATGGTTAATCAAGTAGGCAAATTGACAACATATATTAAATTTAGATGTCATAATAGTGTTTTTGAAGAAAACATAATTTTATGTTGATGTGAGTATCAAGCATGTCGAATCAATTAAGATGTGTATGGTCAATTAGGTGAAGTGTGTTGTATATATAAACCACAAAAACTTTGATATTTTTTCATAAAAGTAATTTGTAAGAGAAAACCAAATAAGGCAGAAACAAAACCCGATCAATTGCTTGAGATAAATAGAGTATTTGAGATAGATGGTTGATTCATATATACTAGTTTATCGATAAAGATTTTAGTATTAACTGGACCTTTGCATAAGAGATAAAACTCTCTATGCAGAGTATAGTAAAGACATCTAAATACAATTTACATCTTATAAATATTAAGTCTTTGAATATTGTTTACATTCATATATGATAGGCTTATATTAGATTGGAGAAAATAAATAATGACATTTTATAATCAAAAGTAATCAAATATTGATTCTTATAATTAAGGCAAGTTGCCTATGCAATTTCTAGCACATAATACTTCTGATTTTCTTATCTTTTTGGTAGGAGTGGCGTTACCTCCCGAATTACATTTTAAGGAAGCTTATGCCTATGGTATCTGCATTAGATAGCTAAATGGATGAGGAGCTCCCAAGTTCGCAACTAGGTTGGCTGGTTATCATGAATTTTAAGGGTCACCTAAGTGTCCAACTCCCCGCATCCAAAAAATGACTCAAATAACCCACAAGGCAAATCTTCTTTGGGCTATGGGAGTAATAGTAGCACATGCTCAAGAGTAGATTTGAAATTTAGTAACAAGGATCAGAAAGAGGCTTTCCTCCGGTCATTAGAAACCTCCAACTTTCATCATGGGCAATGAAACTAATGCCTGTAGAAGTTTGTTGAGCAAAACCATCAAAGTTTATCTTCACAAAGCCTAGTTTAAGAGGGTTCCTGAGTAATGTAGGGTAGGTTAAAAGAAGAACTCTTAAGGAAGAATCCCAGGCACTAGCCTTATGAGACATAAGATAATAAATAAAGCCCAAACACTTACTAAAAAGAGAAGGCACCAATTAAGTGATGACTACTAGAGAAGTGTTTTTCATCTCAAATCCTTCAAGGTTGCGGGCCAACCAAAGCTCCTAAAGTTATTAGCAACAAGCGATTGGGTGACAATAATAATATAATATCTAGTTATAGACATGCTTGAGCTATAATAAGATCAAATAACTTCTTTACTAGGTTGCATCATACCCAATCCTACTCAATCAAACCGATCCTACTTGATTACACCCGATCCTAATCCTAACTACTTAGTCCTACTCAATCATACCCAATTCTAGCCAATCACACCTGATTATACCTGGCCAAACCTGATCATAGACAATCTGATCTAAGCCTAGCTACCTGAATATGCTCGATCATATATTACCTATTATACTAGATCCTTGCAATCCTATTAATCTTAACCCAAGTCCAGTTGCCCAACTCTAGGGCCAAGCACAACAAATATACTTAACAAAACCTAGAGTGATTTAATGATTATAATAAATTAGGAGGGCTAGAATTACATAAAGATGAGAGGGTTTGGTTTGAAGGCAATATTTGAATTTGAGATGGTAAGATCCTATTAACTAAGGAGAACGAGAGATGATGGAAGAGGTAGATAGTAGAGATTTAATGAGGATACATTCGTTTGGTTGTGTTTCTTCGAAAAGCTAATATTATAGAAGAGAAGAAAGGGCTAGGATTAGGGGAGGGAGTTTAATCTAAGGATGAGGATGTAAGCTAGATGGAGAAATTTGTTCGGATCTTTCCTTCCTCAAAAAAAAAAAGGTGAGGTGGAGGGTATCCTGTGGTATAGGCTAATGATGGCATTGATGTAAGTATATTAAGTTTTGGAGAGAATTTATGGTTATTTAAATCTTCTAAAGAGGATAAAAGGCCAAACATGGGCACCAAAATTAAGGGAATGCATTCAGAATTTAGTATCCAAATGGATAAAGTTAGTTATGAGAAAAAATTTACAATTTGTTATTTAGTAAAGCTAGGATTAGATACAAGGGTGGAAGTATGTGAAAATTTTATGTGTAGACATTGCAAGAGAATAGCAAGGGGAATTAAGTTAATTGGGAGAAATGATGAAGTGAAAGCCTCTTATGGCACTTGGCAAGTGATCCCACGAAGAGAAGAGTTGTGGTGGGTGGAGATGGGAATGGTTATATCATAGTGCACGTCCATAAGTAAGAGAAGATTCTTCTTAGGATGCACTTATAATAAGAGGATATGGGTCATGAGGTGAGGACACGAGAGATCCGATGGCGGCTTAGCTAATCCAAACTTATATTTAATTCAAAGAGAAGAATCTTCTTAGGATGCGCTTATAATAAGAGGGTATAGGTCATGGGATGAAGACAAAGAATCCAATGGCGGCTTAGCTAATCCAAAACTTATATTAAATTCATTAAATATTTAATTTCAATGCAAGCATAAAATTTAGAGACTAATTAAGCTCAAATGCCATGCTTGACCCTCAAATTGGGATAAATTAAATTAAGGAAGATAAGATAATCCAAAGAAAGGGTTCCATAAGTTGGAGAAGTGTTTGATCAATTAATCAAGCACAATCAGAGGAGTTGATTGACTTAGATTTTGATAGGGTAGGGTCAATTTAGGATCGGGTTGGATCAGATTAGCTGATGCTTGAGCTTGCTCGAGCCGGGAAGCATGGGTTTGAGGTGGATAGAATAGTGTTCTTGATGCAAATACATGTGCAGTTCCAGTGCCAGCAACAGTCAGCCTGCAAAAGAAGGTTTAAAAAATCAACCAAGCTGTGCATACCTGTTCACATTAGTACGAGAGGTCTCAACTCTCATCCTGCAACTGCAGCAACCGTTGTGCATAACCTAACTTGCAGGGAAGTGGATCTGGTGCAACAAACGTATAACACTGCTTGCATGATTTTCCTGGCACCATATGATCTGAGAAAAGAATAGGATTAACTCGCTTCCCAGGACATCTTAACCTGCACCAACATACTGTAGTTGTAGTAATCTGACCGGCCAATAATTGATAGCCAACCAACAGATGAAGGCAGGTTGAAAAGAGACTTATCTAGATTATCAATTATTTATGACTCACTTAACTGAAAAAGAGTTTCTTCTTGCAAATCCAAGGATTATTTAGACATTTTAACCATTCAATGAGGCAGAACATGTCAGAAAATTTTGTCATCTTGAAAACATGTTCTTCAACTACTACAGGCCAACCAAGCAAATAACAAAATAATTCGCTCTTGCACTTCAATACACAAAAGAAATAGAAAAGCGGATGCATTGGAAAATATAATTCTCGCATAGAAATAAAATTTATGTTTCCAATTTTGGTTGTCCTTCAAATTCATACATTCATTGCCCTGAAGAAAGGAGGGAGGGATTTCTGTTCTTGTATAAGTGATTCCAAATCTCAGAAGCTAAAGATTCAGCTATATACATTTACAGCCAGAACCAGAGCGAATTTAAAATTCTGAGTGGTCCTCCCATCCAGAAAATGATGTACATGCCTCCTAGGCACTGTCGCATTGCTCGGTACAGAGCTACAGCAGGACAAAGCTTAAAACATCAGTAGCCCAGTTTGCAAAGTACTTTCTGGACCCTAGGCAGATTCTTCCAATGTCCCACTATTCCCATCAAGCAATGGCCTACGGTTCGATCTCTCAACAGGAGGAATGCCATGCTCACTTTCTTCGTTAAACCTGTCCACACTGTGAAGAAAGATACCTGCCCAAGCAATGCAAAGTTTTACATTCAATTTGTTGAAAACGAAGCCAAGGAAACACAAAATAGAACAGTCATGAATTGGAAATATGGATTTATTCAACAAACATGGTATATGGTTCACCGAGGATAATAAGGCTGCGGAAAACTGTCTGATAGCTTTCAGAAAGAGTATAATAAAGGTTGTCTTGATGAAAGCTACATCTCTTGATAAAAAATAATGAAGAAACATGCTCTTAAGGCCAATGGATTAAGCATGATGTAGCTTATGCTGAAACTTGAGAGTCAGATATTTGTGACTGAAAAAAAAGTGCGGAGACTCAATGCCAGACCTTATACTTTCGGCGCTCATACTACACAGATTCATGAACCAGCACGATCACTAAACTTATACCAAATACTACATTTTTTTCCTCACAGGTGACAATTAGGATTTACAATAGAAGGCATATAATAGTCTGTATATCAAAACAAAAGTGGCTGATCAAGCCATCGGTGCACCTGTTGACATATATATTGAAAAGAAATAATTTTGAAGTTCACTGAACGAAACATACCTATACACCATATTACAGCTGCAATGAAAAGAACAGATGTTAGTATAAGAGCACTTTCTCTCCAGTTCTGGACATAATCCTGCATCATCATCCAAGCCAATATAAACTTGTGTAAGCCAAAGAATATTTCAGACACTGTCACGAATAGAGAAATCAAAGTGTATCACTAAAATTAAAAAAGAGGAAAAATAAATCCATTCTGAGGGACTCTAGAGGTAAATGAAGCCAATAATATCAAAAAAGAAAATAAGATTATTTATTTTTGTAGGAAAACAAACTAGAATACAACTCAACCCACCCCTCCTTACCTCCCCCATAGCTAACAAGTCCATTCCAACATCTGGTATGTCCAATAGACCACCTTCAGTCCATGTGATGACCTAAATATCCTTCAACCATGGTCATCAATCTATCCTAAAAGCTCTAGTTTCTGCAAACTTGGTTTACATCATCCAAGAGCTCTGTATTTTACATATTCATATTATCAGATTTTTTTCTTTGGCAGTGCATTATAGAGAGAGAAGCAAAAATAAGTCATATGATAAGCCCGATAAATCCAGCTAACAGCAAAGACAATCCAACTGCGACGAAATTTCTTGAGGGTTCAACTCAAGTATTGGAAGTTCTGGTCAGGACAAGGATAACAACATACAAAACCTTGACCCATTCCCGACCCGACCTGATATTGGGTCAAGACCACTCAACCCATACTCAACCACAGGTCATTTCAGGTCACTTGTTGGACCCTAATCTAATCTCTTTTGCAAGATCCGATCCCTAATAAACCTAACCTAACCTAAGAAATCCAACCGTTACAATGCTCTGACTGATTTTCAAAATGATTTAAAGAACTAGTAATTTAGAAAATAACTAACCATATCAAAAAATTTTATCCAAATTACGGCTCTACCCAACCTAATTTGTTTTAACCCAAATAGAATTCTATCCTCATGATCCGAGTCAGGTCAAAGCTCTGACCCACACCCACCCCATTTATAGTTTGGTTAGAAAATTTGACCCATACCCGACCGTAAACAAAAAATCCTTGACCAAAACCTGACCCAAATAAGGGTTGGGTCAAGTTGTTTTTTAGGTTGGGTCTATTTGTGTTGCCACTAGTTACGTGAGATTGGAGCATGTAGTTGGAGTATGTAAAGTGATTGTACTAAAACTTGATGTTGATTTTCAAAGGTTACAAGTCATAAGATTTATGATATGTGTAATAGAACAAAAAGACTATCGCCCAAGATTTTAAGTTTCAGGATGGGTTTTTCATCGAAATGGTCCGATATCATTATGGTACTAGAATGGCAAAAGGCAACCAATATAGTATTGCCTAGACCGATCAGTACGAACCAATACAGTTGGTATATATAGGTCCAAGCATTTTGACATCCTGAGGCCTGTATAGCTGTTGGTTATGGAAGCAAGCTAAGGAATGCTACTGGATGTGCTGCTGCTACTACCGCATACGCTGGTGACTAAGAAGCTGGGACCGGCTCCGCTCTGCTCTAGCTTGCTTAGTCATCAATGATGGATTCTAAAACCTTGGTATTCCCCTTCATCTAATGCATACTCATGGATCAAGATTCATCCCGTTGATGCATGGATGTTGTAGAGTATTGGGAGCCTAAGACCAGCTACATTTTTTAATGAATTATATCACCTTAGTGGACAACCTAGCTAATTACTTTCCTAACATAGACAGGGCAAGAGAGGAAGATAATAGACAGTAACAATTTTTTATGTTCTTATATGGCTACAACCAATGAGAGTACTCCAATTTGTCTTTATCTTTAAATTGTCAAAAGAATTTTGGTAGCTCCTCCTTACTATATGCTACCATCAACATTGTAAATGTGTCTATGCGAGGGGAAAAAATAACTCTGACATATATGACAATACTTAAACTAGTAAAGGCATTTACTGCAAGATATTTGGCGGTAAAAGTCCATCCGAATGCAATTTTCAAGATGCATTTTAAGATGCATTACAAGCGTATCAACATCTTGATATTTAAACTTCCATGCAATGAATTAGTACATCTGTTTTCGTCAGCATGTATTACCATGAAGTATCATTTTTCTAACAGATTATAGATTTTCATAGATCTGAGGGGGTTTGAAGATTGACTTTGCTTCAAGTCATATCCATAGATTACATGCATAAGTCCTTTACTTATTGCAACCATTCCAATAAGTCTCTGTTGTAGCACAAGCTAAACATAAAATATATTATTTTTAATTTCAAACAGAAACTATAGTTGGTTTTGCTGAAATTTCCATAAGTATATATCAGAAATTCAGTCCAGATAAGTTGAGACAATAAACCCAGTATTAGCAATGAATAACCTTGCTACCACAGTCATAAATTTAATTTGATGAATCAGAGCAACCAAAGTGCTATGACAAACCTGTAACAACCCAACTAAGGGTGAAGATGGTACATCACCAAATATGTGGATAGAAACAGTGGACATAGCCATTGATAGCGGTCTCAAGCTAGGTTTAACACAGTGAAGACATACATAATTTACTGGACCCTGCAAAAGTATACAAAAACCATATAAAACAGAATTTGCAATATAGCAGTAACAGATTTTCTAAATTAATTATAGCGCTTTAGTGACCTTCTACAGGGCAAGATATCATGGAAAATCTATAAATGGTAAGCTAGCCTTGAACAAAGAGCTCAATTTTATAGATCAGTAAGAATAAACAGGGCATAAAATAGTAGTGCATATATATTACAATTAAAATAAAATTTTTGGTTCTTATGCATGCATAAGTAAATAAGAACAGCCTAAGAAGCTTGAATTTCAAAGTACTGCAATTCTATCACTTGTTTTATCTCATAACATGGACATTCTGACTGTGTGCTTAAGCAAGGCAAACCAGATCATCACATAAATACTAGATACAATCTGAATACCAGACATGCATTAGCAGTTACTGAAATATGGCGAGTGCTACATAGACATTAACTGCCACATTCTGAATTTCCATGTTGCAGATGTAAGACTGACTACTCAACCCTAAGTTTATAAACAAATTAAAATATAAAACACATGACCAATGATTAAAGCGCAGAATGTGCTGGTTGGCATGGAACAACACATACCATGCCAGGCCTGACTGACATGTGGCACAGCTGCATGATAATGAGTACCAAGGCACAGCATAACATACAAAATAACAAGTGCTTGGCTTGCACGGCACCAACATGTGGCACTACATACCTTTCATATGACTAGCTTATTGCAATTATGATCATATCAAATGCTCATACTAGTTGTGGTGATACCAATAAAAATTACTCCATCCACAATTCTGAACCGTTGTGCCATCAAGATCTTAAATTTGGTTTTCAAGCTCATAAGCACAGCCATAGACCAACAATAGTCTGCATGCATATAAACATGATTCATAAAGTTCAAGGAAAATCTAGCTAGTATCATCCCCCTTTGGGCTCCCAAAATTGTTCTGGTAGACAAATTGTTGCATTCTAGGCAGCATTTTCAAGCACGCGATTCATGAAATTGAATTAAACAAGATACCATAATTCACTTCATCATCTAGTGCATGGTCTCAGTAGCCAGAATTTGGAGTTTATGCCAAAGCACAGAAACACACTCAAAATAATTAGGCTGTGGAAGCACCTAGGGTTCATATATACATAATAGTACAAAAAATATTGAAGCCATTAAGATCTACTGCTTGGCATAGTATGATGAATAACATAAAAAACATATCACATTTGCCCAGAACATCCTCAAATCCACATTACAAGATAAAGCATTTAATAAAAGTTTCATGTCTTCAATTATATTTTTTCAGACGGATAAGTGCTCCCAACACTTTCGTCCAGATAAAAAGTCCCTTACCAGGAATTGGTGTTAATGGCCAATTGGCCATAATAATGAGGGTAGCCAGGAGATGGTATACTCTTGGGAAAAAAAGATTATTTAATTGCTGTAGGGGAGGCTTCTTAAGAACATGTCTAGGCAGACTAACCATGATCTCTTTTTTTATGGATTCCTTTGGATAAAGCTGCTTGTTGTGAACCACTTAAGTAGCAATCCAAATGTTACAGCCACTATTGCTGATTAGCTGATGTATAGATGAGGGTTGGTTGATACCTTTGCATTTTTATTTTGATGAAGGGAAAGAAAAAACAATCTTAAGCCAGGACAACTTCCAAGAGACCTTCAGGGTTTACAATGGGAGATAGAGGCCTTTTAAATATGGAACTCTTAACTAGAATGGTCAAATTTTTCACAAGTACTTTCCCTTCATACACTAAACACTGCCTCGTCCAAATCCAATATTAGCACAACTCTCCTTACATTTTCAGATTCGTCATTATTTAATTCTCCCTAATAAGGATTTTTGTTCTACTACTATTTCAGATGAAAATCCAGCAAATATATTGCATGTATTTCATATTAAAAAGGAGAAGGGATATGCCCTCTATTAGAAGGTTTAAGTAGAATGTACAAAGGGCAAAATTCCAAGTAATAGACTTGCATCAATGGTTCTTATGTGGACCACACACTGAAGTGAGTCAATGTTGATAATTGTGACATCTCAACAGCCGAGAGAGAAACTTTATTCTAGTGTTTACACTTTACACTTTACATGATGAAGTGCACACAACATATACTTGCTGATACAATACTTGTTTTGTTAAGAAATGGACATTGTGAAAGTCGATCTAGGGCAAATTCTGTTTGCTATACAACTATACCTGTGTTGCAAAGACTAGAAGTTCCCCAACTGAAAACAATGCTAGGAAACCGTAGAGGCTTTTGAAGCAGAAAGCACCGAAACAAAATGCAGCCCCCAAAAATGTTGCTCCAGAAAGAAGCTACAAAAAAAGTCCAACTTACCATGGTAAAATATATGAAGTAACTAAAGAATTAAGAATTTCAAGTAAGCATAGTAATTTTAAACAAAGATTTTGCATAATACAAGATATAAACTATTACATTAGTCCAACTTTTGCACTTAGATAGAAATCTTTGACAATGAGCTACATATAAATTGATGGGAAATGTGTAGTAATCAGGAGGTCACTTAGTGTGGACCCTCCAATGCCACATGCACCAAGAAACTTTTAACAATCAGCAGCTTTTGTTGAAAATGGTCTCTGCATACTCACAAGTTTTGATAACTGCATTGCAATTGATGTGCAATAAAATCTGTCAGCCATTAGGCAGATCATGATTTTTTACCATAAGAACACCACACATGATGAAGCACTAGAGTGATGAATGTCCTAAATGTTGGCAATAGTATAAGAATGTGAATCTAAAGAAAGTTAATCTGAGTAATTCACCAATTATAAGAGGGTCTAAAAACTAAACTCATATATATGAAGCATTTCACTGAACCCATCCAAAGCATGTTGCTTTACTATCTGATTTATGCATAATTATTAGAGAAAATTTGAAGATCGCTGAATAAAAGACCAGAGCAGTTATTAATGACAACAGCTATGAAATGGACTTTGGACTTTGGACTTTGCATTCATTTCATAGCTTCCGTCGTGGACTTTGGACTTCTACCCAGTTCAAATCCAATGACTTTTTGAGTCATTAATGAACCTTCCACACTGTACCAAAAGTTAATTTGAGTTCAAGTTGGTGCATGACTCAATGAAAAGCTACTGTCGAACCATATTCATTTCTATAGAGCTATTTTGATCTGCAAATTCACAATAATCAAAAATATGTAGAAAAGATGATGCCAAGAGAGAAGGTGCCTCAACCAAAAAAAAAGTCATACAATCAAGAAATAGTGACAAACAAGAAACATCACAAGGAGGATTTTCTGTCACAAAATCTCCATTTCAACAAGGAGGCTGCTTTAAAACAAAAGGCATAAATATCTTGCTGTTTTGGAGAATCTTTTTCAACCTTTTAATTTTACCAACAATTAGACCTTTTTCCCTAATTGAAACTACTAAACAAATACTCTCCATAATTATGTTCTACAGCTGTTCTCAGGAGAACAAAAGAAGAAAATTGGTTGGTGAATAAGTGATTATCCAACTGAAACCATTAAGTCTTGGGAAAAACATTATAGATCAAGTTAAATCCTTATAAATCTGAAATGACTATCTTTCTTTATTCAAGCATTTCATATTGTACAACTTATATTCATTTTATTAGGGTCGATGGAACCGTCTCGAACCGGGCGGTTCGGGGAGTACTGAGGCATACCAGCTGCGAACCATGATGGTTCCGACAATTGAAACGAAAAGCCTTCGGAGGGGAAGAAGGAGAAGGAGAAGGAAAGAGAGGAAAAAAGAGAGCGAGCAGAGGAGGGAGGGAGAGGGAGAGGAAGGAAGAGAGAGGGTCCCTCCTCCACCTCCTCCGCGAGCTCGTCGGCCTCCGCGGTCCTCCGCACGGCTCGCCGGCCTCCGCCGCCCTCTTCTCTCCCCCTTATCTCTCTCTTTTTCTCCTCCCGTTCTTCCTCCCCCCCACCTCTTCTACTGTGTCGGTATGGGCCCGGCATGGAACGATACAAGGGCGTACCAACCCGTGACGCCAGGCAACTCTGGGCCCCGATTTTGGCACAGCAAACCTTGCATTTTATGCTTGTATCTCATTCATCAATCTCCTATTAATGCATGAGTCATGCTTACAATTCAATACATATGGATCCCAAATGCATTTAAAGGACTACTTAACAATCTCATCCTCCAGTAGCATATGCAAGGACTTTGAACTGAATGCCAATACACCTCTAAACCAACCATAATATGAATTTACTTGTGAAAAACACATGAATCAAAGCAACATCAGATTTACAAATAGATGGAAGCAAATTAGCTCTTCCTTACACTTAGTATTTTCGATATGTTGCAGCCAAAAAGATACGGAAAGACCCTTATTAAAGGTAATGTTCTATAAAATTCCAAATTTACAAAGTTATCTCCATGAAGAACATTGCACAGAACAGTCTGTATATATATTTTATCAAAGCAATAGGAAGTATTACTTTGTTTCTTCTCTGGTATTGTTAACCCGAAACCATGACTCGACATATTTTACCATATCCTTATAACCATAACCATAATAATCAAGCCTTGTCCCTATTTTTTTAGGTCGGCCTTATGGATTCTCATCTGCCAAGAATGGCCACACCCAAGAATTAAAGTCTCGGCACCAATACCCATCTTGGTTTGGTCCTTGTTTGCTAGAGTACCGGATGGTCAAAATTTATCAGGATCGATTGAAACAACCACCAACAACATGAATAAAGAGGATATACACACACACACACACACACACACTAGAACACCAAGCCACCCCAAGAGTTGAAACATAATCATCATTGTCCATCCTGCCTACTACCAACCGGGGCCATTTGTTACATCTTGGTTCATAAGCAAACATGTACCGAGGACATACTAGGTATTGTTTTCTTGTTAGAACAGTACAGTACTAGTGGGACATACTAGGCCATATCATTAGATGAATCCTTAGCCACCTCTTATATACCTTCCAGCATTACCATATCTTTTTCACAACCATTATCCATGTCATCTTAGGTTGTCCCCTCTTCCTACATCCTTCAACAAAAATTAAAGTACCCTTTTTACTAGAGCCTCCTCAAAATCTTAAATCTTGATTGTACATGCATATGCCATCTCAGTCATTCTCCATCACTTTGTACTTAATTAATACAACTCCAACAACTATTCTAATATACTCATTTCTCAATCTATCCTTTGTAGTTTTATAATACATCCATCTTAACATTTTCATAGATGCTAAACTTGTTTCCTAAATCTTCTTTATTGCCAACATTCAAAGCCATATAACATTTTAGGCTTTATTATTGTTCTATATAAAAATTTTCCGTAAGTTTCTAAGGTATGCATCAATCACATAATACCCCAGAAGCACCTTGCCAATTCATCCAACCAACTCTAATCCAGTAACATATCCTTATATATCCATCAATTGTTTTTTTTTTTGCAATAGGTCCTAAACAATGAAACCTATCAATTTGCGGTATCTCTTTTCCATCAATCTTAATTGCAACCTCATCTTCATTTCTATATTTACTAAAATTACATAACATATAATTTGATTTTTCTTTGCTGATTTATAAGTAATTGTCCTCTAATGCTTTCAAATATAATGTTGAATTCGATCTACTTTTCTCATCAACCACTAGTATATCAACTATGAATAGCATATACCAAGGCATCTCTTCCTAGAATTTGGCCATAAGTTCATCTATAAATGTTGTAAAAAGATATAGACTAGCATTGATCCTTCGTGCAAACATATTATGAATTTTTTGTTACTGGGAATACATTTGTTATACCAGAATGACACCAAACATTCGTCAAAACTCCAACACACATATCTTTAATGATTTCAATGTCTCAATCATGGACATACTTCCTTCTTGAAGCCCATCAAGTTACCTTTCCTGGCACCCTATCACAAGCAAACTCCAAGTCAATATAGACCACATGTAGATTTTTTCCCTTTTTCTTATATTTTCTTACCAATTATCTAAGAAAGAATATAACCTCTATTATTGACATTTTAGACATAAATTCAAATTGATTCTCTAAGATTTTGTTCAACTACTCTTTCTCATTACATCATAGAGCCTCACAAATTTACTTTCCTATAACTTCTGTACATCATCTTCAGTCTCATAAATAGGCAACATAATACTTCTAGTCTAATCTAGCATTATCTTGGTTCACAAAATCTCATTGAATTAGTAAGCCAAATTAATCTAAGATCACCCATGACTTTCTAAATCTCAATAATTATTTCATCTAGCACTAATCCTTACCTTTTCAAATTAATCCCTATCCTAGTTTTATGAGTTATAAAAAGGAAATCCGGACAACTCATTAATTTATCTTATTAATAAAAATATCTCTAGTAAAATCATAATTTAAAATTCTGAAAATAGCACGTCCATCTTTCTTTAATTTCTTCACCTTTTACCTATCCTATTATCCTCACTCTTACTGTATCTAACTTGATCAATATTTTAGTTTTTTTTTACTTTAGCTGTTTTACAAGCTTTATTCTCACATTCTTTTGAACCCAAGCATCCTACAGTTTAGCATGTGCTATATACTTACCCATATTTATTATTACTTTTGCATCAATCTTACTCTTCTATTATTACTTTTACATCTGCCATGTTTAAATCAAATGTTCTTTAGTTAATCGTCTCTTGTAACTCATTATTCGACCATACACTTTATTTGTGTATATCTTTGTCCCTGTGACCCCCCTCCCCCTGGGACATCTCTATTTACTCTTTTATACAATCAATCATTTGGTCTTCAACTTGGTTCAGTTCTTAAGTACTGGTTCCCCTCCTTTAATAGTTTATCCCTGGAAATGCAATAGTTTCTTCTTTTAAATTTCAGCATCTTTTCATTAGATACTTCTCAATTTTGTTAACTTCCTATATACATCTAAGACTACTACCCTGCATTGTGTGGTCAACTCTTCCCTACCACAACTTTACAATCTTTGCATGTCAATCTCTCTATTCATCTTTAAAAATAATTTATTTATGAAAAAACTGATCCATTCTTAAAGGTTATTATATGTTCATCTCTTCCTTACATATATATTTGCAATCACTATCTCAAAAGCCACTGCAAAATCAATAATGGAATCTCTCATTAGATTGCTATTACCAAAACCATATCCACTATCTTCCCTACATATCAATTGAAGCCAACACCTTAGAATACCTTGCATTAGTCCATCAATCTCCTTCTGAAATTGCCTTTTAATCCTCTCCTCGAAGCATTTGCGGGTGCATAAATATTAACAACATTAATAATCTCGTTATATAATATAATTTTATAGCTGTTTAGCTTATCACTTATTCTTCTTACATCTACTATTTTATCTATCATTTCTTCATACAGCAGTATTCGAACTCTCTTTCTGCTATTATCCTTTCCATTTTAAAATTGCAACTCTCACCAATATTCCTTTCTATTTAGTTTCTCATAAATGAGCAATATTGATTCTTCTATGTGTTATTATATACAATAGTTGTCTACTCTTTCCAGTCAAAGTTCTGAGATTCCAAGAAACAGATCTACCCCTCTTCTTTTGCATAATTAATTTCTTTTGCAATTTGCATGTTTTTCCCTATTCGATGTGATTGCTTGCCAGACTACTACTACAATTACACAGAATTTTGCCACATTCTTTCTAAAAAACCTGAACAACCGTTGCATATTTGTCAAAATAGAAACAAGCTACATTATTGTGTGCCACTTACAGGCAATGACAAATGACCTAGCCATTCTTGCTCATTTGTCACAACCATGTCAAATTATGATGCACAGCTTATAAATGATGACCATGCTAACTTTTTCCTATTTTTAATCACAATTGGGTTAGGTTGTGGTGCGTCGCATGAAACAATTGACGCTTTCACATTACAACTTCCTTGTTAAGCTTAATGAAACCAAGTTGCTAGCATCACAACATTCACTAGCTTCATCACAAGCAAGCCTCTTAGTTTCTCATAACCTACAAAAGAAGATAAATGAAAACAAAGCATTTAAGTCTCAATGGGAAAGTAAGGAATCCCACCATCCCGAGTGTCAGGACAGGACAATGATGGGACAAGGACCATGACGGATCATCCACCATCCCGAATGTAGGGATGCATGTGTCATTCCACAACGAACCCAGACGACACCATGAACCTTGAATCAAAACATTTGACCAGATAAGTTCAAACTTGCTTTCAAGCTTTTTCACCCATAGAAAGAGGTGAAGGTGATTTATAGGACATGATCTAACCTTCCACCGTCAAAGCCTAAGCTTGTCCCCTACAAGCATGCTACAAGATATCCAAACAACACCACACTTCAAGAAGTTAAACAACAACATTCATGTGCACAAAGAGACACAAAAATGAGAGTATTTAATCCAAGATTTGTCAGACGAGTGGTGGGTTAGGTAGAGGAAGATTAGTAGCTAGCGATCAGTTCGGTATAGTACAGGTCCATACCCTGCTATGGTTGAGCATACCAAATTTGGCAGAGGAAGGGGGAGAGTTGGAATGAGATGGTAGGAGGGAGAGAGGGGACGAGAGAGAGAGGGGGATGAGGAGAGGGATAGAGGGGGAGTGGCTTACCTAGGCATTAATTGGCATTGAAGACAAGAGAGAGGTTGTCTAGCGTTGAAGAGGCCAGAGGGGATAAAGAGCGGTGAGGGAACCTTTTTTGAGAGAGAGAGCAAAAGATGAGGGCTTACTTGACAGCGTCGGCCAGCGTCGAAGAGGGGAGAGAGGCGCCGATTAATGTCAGAGTGGGGAAAGATAGAGCACAAGCAAGAGAGATCGAAATCTCTTGAACCTTTGACCAAACATCGTTAAGAGGATTTTATAAATGAATCGACCCGAACTGCCGAACCATCCCGAGCTAGCGTTGGTTCGGTTTGGTACAAGCCAAACCGCCCAACTAGGGTTGGTTCGGCGTTCCTTGAATTTTAATCATTAGGGGAGGCAATAAATTGAAATTTTCTTATTATCCACAAATCTTATGTGCTTGACTTGCCTCTCAACTAGCTTACTCTTTAATCACCACCACCAACACACCCCCAAAAGATGCATGGATGAACAAAACATGAAATGAAAAACAAACACTGAACTAGCTCTTCTCATTGAGGACACATCTACTACAGCATATAGAATACATGGAACATAGTAGAGAATATTCTTAAAGGACTCTGGCCACAAGAAAATGTAACAATCATAGAAATGATTCCTTTTATGTAAGCTTTTCCTTCTTTCGAAGAGCTACTTTTCAGAAAATATTTTTATATTCATTTTGTACAAAACTTCACAACAAAACAATGGTTTCTTTTTACATCTTTCCTTCCACATGCTTCCTCCTAATATAGCTTTCATGATTCGTAGCAGCAGAAGTTATTAGCAATAAATAGAACTAGTTCAGCTTAACTGCAGCAAACATGCATACAGATGAACTATTCTTAAAAGTTCATATTATGTGAAAAATCATTGTAACACAATATTGTGCAAGAATATCATTATAGACTGATTGCATTCTAAAATACAAGACAAATAACTTATCAATGTCGACATATCAAGCTTTCTTATGTTTAAATAAGCATTTGACACATGAATAAATGCATGATTGAAAGCCAATTCATACTACGAATGATCTAAAAACAACCAAATTGATGCCTTGTATTAAAATCACTACCTTGAAAGCATTAGAGATTGTAGAGTTCATCCAATCGAGAATATAACCACCAGCCAAAGTTCCAAAGATTCCACATATTATCGTGATACCTCCAAATGTCAAATCTGCATTGCTCTGACCGGAAAAGAAAATAAAGTAATGAAAGGCAGCAGCAAGGTCTTTAATCCAACAAACAATTAGTAAAGCAGTGTATTGGTTCATGCAATAAAATTATTCATTACTTAAAGAAATGCTCACACAAAAAGATTTTTTTAGACTCAGTTTTTGAAGAATAATATGATTTTTTTGAAGAATGGATTTGGTCATGTGGAGGTTAGCATATTCATTTAATAATTAAATAGCTGAAGCGTCCGATTTTGGGTTTTGGTGGATAGCTTTTTCAGAGTGGCGACATAATTAGGTATAAAAATGATTGTTAGTTCAAGGCTGGCAAATTAAAATTCTGCTAGATATCATCTTGGCCTTCTCTGAAGGACTCAGTAGGAAAAATCAACAAGCTAGTTTTATTTTTAGCAACTACTCTCCCCTGCTTAAATATGTGCTAGTTGTAAAAGCATAACCATCTTCAATCTCCTATACATTTTGCATCTCCTTGCATTAAACAAGGATATGTAGACATGGAATATACTTAAAGCATCATAATTGTTTTTGTAAAGGTAACTCATGTATTTCTAAATTAATTATAATGCTGTTTCCTTTTCATGATGATATGTAAAAACTATCTGCAGTAATGCTTTCAAAAGGCGCACATCAGATCTAAGCACAAAGAAGCCAAATAAAAGTTAAGGGAAAAAAGGAAAGCCCAGATGTTGGACAAAGCAATCACGAAATATGTCATCAAACGTTAATTATGATTTGTCAGCAAATACAGTTTTTAAACCCTAATTATCAGCTTGATAAAGATATGGCAACATTGGCACACAAGGAAGCAGGAAATCCTGGAAGTGGCTGGCCAGAAATTATTTGGTTGAGGTTTATGACAAGGAAACAATACTCAGTGTCTGAGCTGCAAACTAAGATGAAAGAAATGGGAATAGCAAGTAAAAGTATACCAACGCTTGCTGGAAATGTTGCTCTGGTTTGCGTACTTGCAACTAAAAGTTTGTAATGATTATAGAAATGTAGATATTTGAACAAACATAGGATTTACTGATTTAGTAACATGCAATAGAACCATCAAACTCAAATGTAGAAGGTTACCATATGGTAGATATCATAACCAGCCTTGGGCCCCCAGTATGAATAAGCTCCTATGACAAAATTGTATGCAATATAACCTGAAATGGTAGAAGATTTCGGCGATTAATATCATCAAAGAACAAAAAACAAATCTGTAGAATAATTAAGCTGAACATTCCCTAGACAAACAACCCTTATGTTGCAACCTTCTAATTCTTTTGTATTAATACTTTTGATAGATAACAATAAAGAGCAACATAGTACACGAGGCTCCTGCAGCTATAGGGTCTAGGGAGGGTCAGATGTATACAATCTTACCCCAATATGTCGAGAGGCAATTTCCGTACTTCTAACCTATAACACCTAGGTCATAATGGAGCAAGCTTATCATTGCGCCAAGGCTTACCCTCTGATTGATAGCAATAACCAATATTTATTTATTCTTTTCAAGCCTTCTCCACTGCCACCTTCCATCCACACTATGGTCCTAACCAAGGTCTGCTGAACCGGTCGGAACCGACCGGTTCAACCTATATCGTACCGGTACCAGCCGACACCGGTACAATGCCGCCATAGAATCCAGTTCCGATCCTAAAGAGATTGGAATCGAATAGTTCCTTTCCCGTATCGGTTCGAACCAGTACAATTCACAACGGTACAAGCCCGATACTGGTGCGAACAAAGAGGAAGAAAGAAGAGGAAGAAGAAGAGGAAAAAGGGAAAGAAGAGGAAGAAGAAGAGCAAGAGGAGAAGACTACCAGTCGAAGGGGGGAAGAAGACCTCTCTTACGGGGATTTTTGTCTACCAAGCCTCTTTCTTCCTCCCGAGCACCTCGTGGGGAAGAAGACTACCTGGCGGGAGAGAAGACCTCCCTTGCTCGCGGGAGAATGGGGGAAAGAGAGGAGAAGAGTGGAAGAAAAGAGCGGCTCGAGAAGAAGAGAAGAAGTAAAAAAAGAAAAAACAAAAAAAAAAGGCCGGGGCAATGCGCCCGCGCCCCCGACTCATGCCCACACGCGATCCACATGGTGCGAATGGCGTGTCCGCACACAGCACGCGGTTCCCCATGTGAGGCAACCCTGTGGGCTTTTAATGCCACTCTGTGGCATTATGCAGACGCGTCCGCGCATTTTCTTTTCTTTTTTTTGAAACCGGTTCGGTACCAGTTCCTAAACCAAGAGGCTAAACTGATTGGTTCCTCCCAGGATGGGGTTAGTACGCATCGAATCAAACAATTCGTGTCAGTTTGGCAGATCATGGCTAATAATGAACAATAATTTTAGATTTCCGTCATGCTCATTATAGTTACATGCAATGATCAACGACTTAAAAAAATATATATTTGTTCAGCATCAATTTAAATGGTAATCATAATCCAAAAAAATTGAACTAGATTTGAGTAGATTTCTTGATGGTTTAAGCTTGATCACCCTATGACCCTGGTAAGAACATCCAACCCATGGACAGGTAGCATCAAATTTTGACATGTTAGAAAAATCTAAGTTGATAGTAATAAGAGAGAGGGGGGATAGAGAAAAAAGTAAGCAGCTCATTTTATTTACAACATATCTAAATACACAGTTTGATATGTACATCAAATTATATGTAACAAGAACCACACGATCTGTTGCTTATATTTAAGTAACTATTGTATGCACTCTCTTTTTCTAGAAATTTTGCTCCCCATGTTTTTTCTTCTTTCTCGACAAAATGGAGTAGATGGAACCCCAAGAGAAGCACATTTGTCAAAGAGTTGAAAATTATATATGAATCCACGACCAAATGTAATGTATACATAAACATGCAAAGGAATGAAGCTCAAGAGGGTGAGACCTAGCTCAAGATCGCTTCATCTTATAATCGAGCCAAGATCAAGCAAACTCATTTAACTTTGAGATATGCTAGAATGGGCCATGAATGGCTTGATTAAGAGATCAAGTGAGAGCCCCAGGTTCCTCGAGACTTTCAAATTACATTCTTTTAATGTCAACTTAGTTATTCTTTTAAGATAAGTATCACAATCATCTTGCCTTTTTCCTAACTATTGGACATTGGCTTTATGGATCCTCATTCGCCAAGTATTCCTATCTAAGGCCACCCCTGATATTATTCCAAGTTTCTCTATAGTCTATATATTTCCTTACAACAAATGTTACTTGAGATCAAGGTACGTCGAACCAATACCAATCGGCGTATTAGTGGCGACCTGGACCGAGTCGGTACCGGTTCGGGCCGTACCGAACCGACACCTACCCGGTCCGCCGTGGGAACGCGCCTACGCGGTTCCTAACGCCCGCAGGCGCGCTTCTGTTGAGGACCCCACTCGGCCGAGCCAAATTCACCACATGCATGGAGGCTTAGAGGAGCACACCTTCGGTAGGACTGATTTTGGGCAGATCATGTCCATGGAGGCTAGCCAACATCCGACCGGTCAAGAGGACCAGTGACGATATAAGGAAAGAAGATAAAGCACACTTAGAGAGGATAGAAAGGATATTGGTAGGAGAGAGAGAGCATCAAAGAGCTCAAGAAGAACCTAGGATGCATGCCTTACGGTAGGGCCAGGTTAGAGATGATAGGGAGAGCAATGAGAGCGACGGGTTGAGAGAAAAACCAAGGGAGATAGAAAGAAGAGGAGGAAGAGTTGAAAAAGGAGATGTAGTGGTTGATAGATGGGTTGAAGGTGTCCATGAAGAGGATCAGTTCAGGGGGTTGTATGAGGAAGATAGCGAACCCGAGAGACATCCTCACGCTCGGAGGCCACTTGGCCGTAGGGAACGTGAGGATAGGAGGAATCGGGCTAACGATGATGATGATTTTAAGGTTTCAGGGTTCCAAGAGAGAAGGCCTAGAAAACCCAAAATAGACTTTCCTAATTTTGGTGGTGGTGATCCCTATGAGTGGCTCGACAAAATCGAGCAATATTTCTATGTCTATGAGATCCCACGAGGAGAACGGATAACCCTAGCTAGTTTCCATCTAGAGGGTAGAGCCAGTAGATGGTGGAGGTGGATTCGGGCCCTACATGAAAAGAGGGAAGGAGACTGGGCGGACAACTTTTGTGAGGAAGTTCATGTCCTAATGGGCTCCGTCCCCAGTAGTAAACCATCATGGCCAATTGGCCAAATTGAAACAGGAAGGCAAAGTGCAGGGCTACATCGACGAGTTTCAGCAATTTCAAACCATGGTGGATGGTTGGTCTAACGAGGCCCTACTTGGAACTTTCATCGACGGGCTTAAGCCTTGGCTCGCCAAGGAACTTAAGCTCAAGCAGCCGACAAGCCTTTAGGATGCGATGCGCATGGCCGAGATCTTTGACCAAAGCGGCTACACCAACCGACGACCGGCCAAGGAGAGGTCCAGCAGTAAGGACACCAAAACCTTGCAACCGAAAGCCAATCATGCAGCCACAAGTACTTCCAAACCGCAAGCCAAAGAAGTCAAGAAGCTTTCTCACGAAGAGCTTCAAGACTACATCAAGAAGGGCCTTCGTTTCAAGTGCGGCGCAAAGTGGGAGAAAGGCCATAGATGCAACCCCGACCAAGTCTTCCTACTCGACATCGGCAGCAAAGATGACACCGACAACGGCGTTGCAATTTCAGATGGGAGCAACGAAACCCATAGGTGTTTAGCCGACCGAAGCCTTCAGCGCCTCAGCACTAGCCTGCGGTCAGGATGCCGCAGGCCCTTCTGCAGCACTCAGCCAAGAAGAACCGGCTGCTGCAGCCTATTTTGCAGCAGCAGCAGTTGCCAAACCCCAGCCGCCCGAGGCCGCAGCGACAGCAACATCCAAACAGCCTGCAGCCAAGCACTTCATGGGTTCCGCACCAGTTACTGCAGAAGTTTCAGCAACTTCCGTAACACCAGAAATTTCTCCAACCCCTGCCGC
The DNA here is from genome assembly GCA_025769935.1 of Phoenix roebelenii. Classification (NCBI taxonomy): domain Eukaryota; kingdom Viridiplantae; phylum Streptophyta; class Magnoliopsida; order Arecales; family Arecaceae; genus Phoenix; species Phoenix roebelenii. The sequence goes on from JAOXJJ010000168.1 coordinate 276,084, forward strand.
GCAGCCAACCAATCCAAGGTAACCCTTCAAATCATGGCTGCTGAACAAACATTTGCAGAAATTCCAGCAACCGAGGAGGAACCTGTATACATGGCCATCAGCGGAGCTGATTGGCATATTTGGGATCGGATCCGTGAAGCTATCAAGCTCGACGTCCGCGCCCAAAAAATCAGCGAGAAGATTGAAGCTGCAGCTGATGGAGTCACCAACTTCAAGTTGAGGGACGAGCTCATATTCCACAAAGGGTATGTCTATGTTCCCGATGTTCCAAACCTTAGAAAAGACATACTTGACCACTTTCATAATAGTAAAGAGGGTGGTCATTCAGGTTGGCTTCGCACTTATGTTCATGTGAAGCATTTTTTTTCTTTGGGAAAGGGTTGAAATCTAATGTAAAAAGATTGGTTGCCCATTGTGATGTATGTCAGAAGATAAAGTATGATCCTAGGGCACCACTGGGGCTTTTGCAACCACTTTCCATACCCGACATGATTTGGGAAGACCTATCCATGGATTTTGTGGAGGGCCTACCAATCAGTAAGGGTTTTGAAGTTATTCTTGTGGTGGTAGATTCCACTACATGCTGAACAGGATGGTACATGCTGATCAGTTCTGAAAAAAAAGAAAAAATGGGCGGACGCGCGTGCGTCCGCGTTATGCTACAAAGTGACATTTAATGCCACTCTGCCACATTAAAAGCCCAAGCGGGGCAACGCGTGGGCTCGCTGCCCCGCGTGGTTCCCCGCGCATGGACCGCGATTCCTACCACGTGGATGCGTGTGGGCATGAGTCGAGGGACACGTTTCCCCACTCACACCTTCACCCCCGCGCGCGGACGCCCTCCCCACAGCCTCTCTTTTTTTTTCTTTTCTTTTTTTTTCCTTCTCCTCTTCTTCTTCCTGAGCTCCTCTCCTTCCCTCTCTCCTCTCTTTCCCCCTTCTCCTGCGAGCAAGGGAGGTCTTCTTCCCCACGAGGTGCACGGGAGGAAGAAAGAGGCCCAATAGCATGAGAGGTCTTCTTCCCCTCTCTCCTCTCTTGTCCTCTCTTCCCCCCTTTTTCCCCGCGAGTACCCGTGCAAACCGACGCCGTTCGCATCGGTATCGAGCTTGTACCATACCGGTGGAGGCCAGTACCAGTACGGTATAGGCTGAACCGATCGGCGGACCATGCTGGCACCCCTCCCTCACCATGGGTGCCAAGGTCCACGGCCAAGCCGTCGCCCCCAATTGCTTTATCACTGGACTCTTCGTCAAGAACACCCTTATCTTCCTTCGCTCACAAGGTGCTCGATGAATGTCCATCAAAGATGCCCCTCTTTTTCCCAAACTCTCTTCCAACCATAAGAAGTAAGCTTTCTTGTAAATCAACTACTGCAATTTATGTTGCAATGCAACTTCAACTATAGAGCTCCAAGCAACCATTTAGTTTATTTTCATGTACTTTTTTCATTGCCTAGCACCCATACAAAATTGCAGGCCCTATTGTTGTTCTATATAATTTTCCCTTGTCTCAAGGGATTTCACCTATCGCATAATATTCCAAATCCACCACTCCACTTCATCAAACCAGTTCTAATTTTGTTACATATATCTTTATATATCTCCCCATTATTTTGTATAATAGATTCTAAACATTGCAGCTAATTTAACACCACCTTGTCAGTCCCAAGCCAAGATGAGAAAGGTAGAGAGTGGACATTGGGTATGCAATCAACTGTAACAATATGCCAAAAACTATGAAATGGATCCAAATTTTAAGTATAAAAATATTTTATTTATAAGTAGTGAATAAATTAGTACATAATATATATTAGTCACTCAATCATTTATTATTTTTTCTGATCTTAGTCAAGCAAAGCATGGCCAAGCCAAGCCAAGCCAAGCTCCAGATCAACTCGTTTACTAATCAAACAAGCTAAAATCAAGCCAAATATTAGCTACTCAGACATGCTCCTCGCTTGCGACAATGGGACACTGAGATATTTATTTCTCTCTCTAGGAATCAACAACAAAGATGACCCGATCTTGCTATATTCCTTTTATTTATTTATTTATTTATTTTGCTGGAGTGGGCAGTAGATATATATTGGTGAGGTATGTAAATTCACACTTATGCCTATACGGGCTAGAGCTTTTCTCACTCATTGCACTAGCATAAATTGTGTAATAGTAAGCCACAAATCTTGTTCAAATATACCTTATATACGAATTAACACTGATTCATATTTGTTGAAGCCACATGGAGAGTTCACATAAAAATTTTCTTGGAGTTTGACGGATTATAACTCAATTCCTCTAACTTAATAGATAAACATGGATTGTTTGCTAAAGCTAATAATAAATTCCAAAAGAAAAAGTAGATTATGATATTATAATTATTTATAAACCATGATGGATGATAGGATTTTACTATTTTCTAAGAATATAACAAAAATCATCCACTTCACATTGTATAGGTATCAAATATACTAGAATGTTAATAACAAAATTATCATGAATGCTAGGAAGCTCTTAAACCTAACAAACATATCATGCATGTTCAAACTCTATATACTTCATTCAACAAATAAATGGTGATTCATTAACAACATGCAAATCCTTTGCATGGCATGTATTATATCTGTCCTAGTGCTTCACACACTTGGCACACATTGGTGTGACAGCAAGCCATGCAAGGGGATGCAGCCAATATCATGCCAATGCCAAATATCAGTAAAGCATTGGCATAGTACATATCATGGCATGCTATGCCATGCCAACAAGAATTAAATCCACAATTTTGAGTTACAACCATGGTATGTTGTACCGTACCGAACCAGACGGTACCGAACGTACCACACCTTACAGTTCGGTACCGACACTAGTACCGGTGGTGTACCAACTCTTGGTATGCTAGGCATACCATATACCGTACCGATACTATGATAGTGTAGCACCGGTACAGAGTTCGGTACTGGTACGGTGAACCTTGGTTACAACATCTAATCTAAATTGGTCACATATTTATATTACTCTATTTCAGAACTATCACAAATGATGATTTCAGTCAATTAAACATGGAATCAAGTATCATGAGAATGGTAGTTTCTATTGGTTGGTATTTATGGGCATCAATCATGACAGGCCTGATATTAACGTCATGTCAACTACGGGAACCTAGACCCGAAACCAAGTCAGTACTTCAGCAAGTATGCAATTAGTTGATAAAAAGTTATTAAGGATATTCAACATAGAGTTACAAACCTTATCAAACCACCCAAAAAGAAAAGCAGTATCACAAATGGCCCTAAGCTGATAAATGTAGAAAATATTACCTAGAACATTTACGACATAGACCTTGTCCAGCAAAAGTACTTTCATATCTTTCCAAAATCTTGCAAGCTGAACTTGAATCTTCTGGGAATTATTTGACCTATCATAGATTTAAAAAAACAACATATGATGTTAACTAGCATTCTGTTACCAAAAATTGTCACATGCCTTCATTGACGAAAGTAGTCCAAAATTATTAAATGAAAAGAATATACATAGTGATTCACCAGTAAAACAACATTACTAAAATCTATCCAATGCAATCAGGCAGATGGATGCATCCCTTTGGATTTTTCAGAGGCATCCACATACATACCACGGTCCTAATAAATTAATAGCTCAACAGAAAGGTAATTGCTAGCAGCCATATTCCCAAAACAAGTACTTAACAAGAACTTGTAGCTAAACCTATTTAAATATTATTCATCAACTCTGATAAGCACATTGTTGTTACATGTTGCTGCTTGAGTGCCTGGGCAATTGCCTAGGCAGAAGATGAGCCATTGAGCACCTAAGGAACTCTGCTGAAACTGCCTTGATGTGGATGCCCCCCATGTATATGACTCTGCCTAGGTAAATTAACAAATAATTCGCAGCAATTATCTATTGGGCAGTCACCTATTTTTTGTATATGCGCAAGTCTATGCATGTATACGTGCACCTGTATGTATATATGTAGTATTGTATGGCACTATTATATTACATTTTTTATGCCTGCATATACATACATACATACATACATACATACATACATATATATATATATATATATATCCATACATACTTGTGTGTGTGTGTTATGGCTGTTTATGTATATTTATATAGTGCAGACATTTATGTTATGCATGTGTATCTCATTATTTGCATATACAACAGCAATCTGGTTTGCCAAGATACTTCTGGGATGCCTTCACGATTGAGGAGGGCTTTTCCTTGCCTTTTTTATGAATGTTAACCTTTTAATGATGAATGGATAATTTCAGATTTTGTGATATTGACACTAAAAAGTATGTCTATAAATCTGAATGATGAATAGATGATGTGTTTGTAAAAAGTTGATACTAACATATTAAGTATGGACTATGTTATTATGATGGCCTAATATGAAGGAAACTAATTGAGCCAAGCTTGTTTGAGCTTGGGCCTGATCAATCTTGGGTTGAAGTTTATTTCAAGCATAAACTCCGATATCAAGTTTGAACAATCTCAATTGGAGATTATTTCCCAACCCAGCCAAACACAAGCCTAATTGATCAGCTTGATAATCCTAAAATGAGCTGATATCAATTCAAGCTTGAATCAAGCTTTGTTCAAGTTTGAATCAAAGTCAAGCTAGGTTCAAGTTTGTTAAAACATTTAATGGATTCAAAGAGTAAAAAGATAAAATGAAAACCAAGGTCTAACGAACTGGCTCGTACCGGCCGGTTCGGACTGGTCCGGCCTATAACCGGTAGGCCGGAGCCAGTTCTGTGCTGGAGACGAAGAAGACGAAGAGGAGAGACGCGGGGAAGAGAGGGACGGAGGAGACCTGTGGCCACCATCGGAGAGCTGCGACCCCGCAAGTTCCCCTGCCCCCCTCCGGGCTCCGCCGCCCCCCATCGGCCCGCCACCCCTCCGCGACTCTCCAATAGCGGCCACAGGTCTCCTCCCTCCCTCTTCCCCGCGCTCTCTCTCATTCTCTTCTTCTCCGGCTCCGGCAGGAAAGAGCTGGCGGTTCGTACCGGCCGATTCCGGTACGAACCGAAACCGTACCAGTCCGGTAGGCGACCGGCACGCCTACCGGACCCAATACGGTGAACCTTGATCAAAACCTTAATCCAATGATCCATTATCTTTATAATGTATAATATTTATACTGCAAGTATACCAAGCCAAGCCTGATCAAACCAGCTTGATTTCTAGCTCAACTTGAAATTCGTTCTGACTTCTGAACCTGTTTTGGTAGTTCAGGCGTGGTTTGTTTAGCTTCCAATCGAGCTTTGTTTGAGCTTTTCTCGAGCTTGAGCTGCTTGATTCGTTTGACATCCCTACCACGATGTTTTATGTCTGCTTTTTACATATATATATATATATATGGGAATTGATAACCCACTCTCTGTTATGGTAGGTTATCAATCTACCCATTTCTTCGTAGACAAAAAATACCCTTACTTTTTATAACTCTTAAGGATATTTTATGTCTTTTTATAATCCCACATTAACTCACCCTCTCAACCCCCCAATTAATACTCTCTCTCCTCGAATATATATATATATATATATTAACATATATATATATATGTATACATGTACATCTATGTAAATACATGCATTTATATTAATATATATATATGCATGTATTTACATAGATGTACATGTATACATATATATATATGTTAATATATATATATATGCATATACGTACATATACATACATCCATATATCTATCTATATAAATATACATAAATCTATATATATACATGTATATATATATACATGCATACATGTATGTATGTATGTATGTTTGTTTGTTTGTTTTTATGTTT
>JAOXJJ010000168.1:282091-292237 GCA_025769935.1 Phoenix roebelenii
ATATATATATATATATATATATATATAATACATATATATTTATTGTTCTATATCCAAATTTTTCAAAATTTGTTGTGTCCACATATAATGTCATATCCATATGCTATATCCATATCCATGCTTCCTAGAACCTAGCTTCACATGAACATCTCAGAAGTTCAGTTCAAAATCCATGACTTTTATAAGATCCATCATCCAGCAAACTGGATGACCAAAGAAGTTGAGCAATGAGCAGAAGAATTTCAGGCTTCACTGTATTTATACTGCCAAAAATTCAATAAACAAGTAGTAAACTGCATAACCACCCTTAAGAAGAATAACATTTCAATCTTTCCCAGCTCTAAGTCACCATTTTTCTAATTGGGAAAATTAATACTACAAACCTACAAGTGGCCAGCATGGCTCATTTGGGAGGTTTAGTGAACAGTAGAAGGTGTCACATGCACAAAATAAATATGTAGTCACTTTCTGTAAGATTGTTTAATTATATTCATATTTACATACCAACATTGACTACATTAGTTGAGGAATAGTATCTACAGGATCAAAATAAGTCACAGAAATCAGATAGAATGAGTTACCTATGATAGAAAAAATGCGTTCTCGATGACAGAAATTAAAGAGTACAAAGAATCAAAAAGATCCAAATATCACCGACTGTTCATTTGGTAATAATACCCCAGTCAGCAGTTCATAGACCATCCAACATAAGGAAAAAAAGAAAAGAAAATCATGACTGCCTGGTGAAGAAAAATCAAGAAACAATGTTCTAGAGAAAATATGATTTTTCTGAATGCACGTACAGATATATGATCTAGCAAAGAAGCCAGATGTCAGATACCTTTGAGATGCTTTATCAGATAAATCCTCGTTACCAGCTGATGTCTCCCGTTTAATAATATGCTCGCCTGAAATAAAAATATAATTAACAGCTGCAAAGGAGAAAAAGAAAGGGCATCCAACTAAATAATTGTCAAGAACATAAAGGCATGTTCTTATGCAACTTCAGGTGGCAGCAGAATTGATGCAGCAAACATATGGCAGCTTTTCTTTGCAGCAAGTCCCAACACAAAACACAGTCACTTAATATGATCCTTTTCCTTTCTTCTAACATTAAAGCAAGTTGTGGTTACTGCCAGTTTCAAGATTTTGAAAGATTTAATCAATTGCTGAAAAACAATTCTATTTTCTGAATTTACTGGGTTTCATTCAAATAAAGCTATTTTTTTTCCTAAAAGCACATACTGTAAGAAATTAGGCATTTAACATTTAACAGTCATATTAAGGCATGCATTTTAATAGTTAAGCCTCTAAACCAGTTGCTGCTTGTATCATAGGGAGCATTACTGCTAGTCCCAAGCTTGGTTTAGTTAAAAATTCAGAAAAATGAAGAAAAAAAAATTAAATGGTTTGGAAATTCTTGAAAGCTGGACAGTTTTGTTTATGGATTATGTGTTAATATATGGTAAGATTTTCTTTACTTGATAAATGAAAAAACAGTCAATCTTGATTTTCATACAAGGTTTAGTTAAAGAATTCAAAACAAAGACATTAATCAACTAGCATTACCAACAACTGGCTGATTTCGACAAATTCATGCATAATTTGGCTGGCTTCAGCAATTTATGAATTGATTTGATAGGAAATAGATCATGCATTGGTTTAGGTTTGGCTTGGGATCTCTCCACAAGAACATGTGAGAATCAGACAGTTCAAACTAGCTTTTCTAACCATGATAGCAAATAAGCTATCCAACCAATGACCATGCAATGTTATTTTACTCATGTCTTGTAGAATCATAGTGCCAAGTAATCTATTAATGCCATGTTAATGCTACAAGATTGGGAAAAAGGTTTGTTCAGTACATATTATAGTAATAGAATTAACAACTGAAACAAAAGTATGGGAGCTTCCGGACACTGTGGGAGGGCCAAATTGGCATAGAAAAAATAAACAGTCGAAGCAAGCAAGTATAAGAAGGGAAACTGAAATAGAAATGAGATCCCAAACAACATATATGAATTTTTGGTGTCATGACTCAACCAAAATATACATTCATCATACTCTGAAAATGTAAACTTCACGGACATGGGTGCTGAAAAAATCATCTCAAAACAGCTTTTCTTCAAAATATATAATGCATGTTATGGACTATGATGTAATGATGATTTTTGGGCATGCAAGCAAGAAATTTTGGAAGATTGGAGGATCAAATATGTCCACAAGTAAAGTAGCATTCAGATATTTTGTAAGCCCCGACGCATCTTTACATTGTCAACTCATGAACTGCTGAACATGCAAAACTAGCATGCTGAAATTTATGCATGCTAAAACTAATAAGAACACCATGGAATAAGCATGGAATATAGGAAGCTTGGGTAGTTAGGTGTAAGATTTGTAAACAAAGAGTGGGGAAATGGCGGGCCAATGATATTGACAAAGGATTGTTGTGTTCAGATTGAAGAGAAGGATAGGTTCGTTAGTTAATTGAGGGTGCAGTCACAGGCCACTTCAAGGACTCCTTGGTCATGAAAACTGAAAGTATGAAAAAAGAGGATGCCCCAAATAAAATAAAATTCAGTGCTCAGTGAAAAATGAACTTTGGTGTATCATGTGACTGTTAAATACTAATTGATTAAAAAAGAAATTTACTCACAAGACCATTTTCATAATATCGAGCAGAATGTTGCATAATGAGAATGCACGTTGGAGATGCAGTGTGCTAAAACTAGGATGGATAAATATAAAAATAAGTATAACAGAAAAATCTTAGGAATGCAGGAAATACAACAAGAAGGATAAATTATTGGAGGAAGTGTCAATGAGGATGTTGTCTCATCTGAAGCCTCGTATTCCATGGGGGTGGGGTTTTAGCCAAAGAAGACCGATATAAAAGTAAATGGAATGACTTTAAGACACTTCCATTTGGAAGAGCTAGCTTTGGTTGGAAAAGCATGATCCATGAAGCCATCTGCCAACCCAGCTCACTCCATAACGGGAACAGTGTCCCAAAAGATAGAGACAGCCTACTGTCCTGAGACACCAATTTTTTTTATTTTTTTGATTTCTTTAACATCTTTCTTGTTTTAAGGTTTGTTTAGGACTCGCACCTGACCATCCACATATCATATCAACCCGTTCCTACTTGGCAACTGTTTCTACAACATGTATTTCACTAGATGGATATGAAGAGTAACTTAGAAATAATAGTACATGCAACAAGAATAATTGCATACACTAGGTCCATAAGATCAACCTTGAAGTATTTGCAAGATTTAAGTAAGAGGTCATGTACATAGAGACATACCAGCACCACCTTGAACTTCTTGAGCAATCACTTCACCAACACCGTTTGCCTTCTTTGATTCAGAAGAAGTGAATCCTGCATTCAGAAATTAGTAAGGGACACACAGGAATATTTAGCAAACCTGTTGTCTCCAATCACATATTCTAACATCACAAGGCAATGCAACCAGTCACCTTTCAGCTTCAAAGGCCTTATGATAAATCCAAGGATAGCAAATGGGAGCATCAGGATAGACTCTCCCCAGAATGCTACCCGCCAATGAAGATGACTTCCTACCTGATATTTGAGAGAAGCGAGAAAAATGTCATGCCTTCCATTTAATAAATCAATAAACAGAGTCTAGAAAATGCAGAGATCAAGGCATCCATATTGTGTGAGAAATCCTCAGTTCATTGACATCTGGGCAGAAAATCTGCAGAAATATTCATCCAAGCACCAATGACCGAGAACCCCTTCAGTTGTTTAAAAATTGCATTCTGTCATAGATGCATTTCCATTACGAAATCTCTAAGACTTGAACAAATTTTTAATGGCCCCAGAAAAGCCTTAACTGGGAATGACAAAGTTATGTAACAGTCAATTCAAGCTGTAAAATTTCCCTATAATATGATGGTCTTTCAACAGTTGGTGAACAATTTATAATTAAGAGGAAACATGTTTTCATTTCATATGTAACTATCAAAAATACTAAGTGATAAAGGATCACATTATTTATGTGAATAAAGAATATATCTAACTGACTATCTTCTGTTATGAACTTAAATCATCGTAGCATAGGAATCCAGCACTGAGCACAAAATATGCCTTAAAGCCAGACTAATAGCTAATTTACAGATCAACAAATGAAAGAATCTCGGAGGTTTTCTCTGCCTGATTGATTGGTGATTGCTCAAAGGCATCTTTCCCTTCAGCTGTTTGTTACAACATATACACCCATTAGTATTTTAGCGGCAGCACATGCCACATTCTCCTTGCTAGACTTTAACTACCATAGATGGTCATTCTTCTCCATGTATGGAAGAAAAAAGATCTGTCAGAAAAGTCAGCATACTGGCCAGCTTTACACCACAGTGATATGACAGGAATTGAAGATGCCTCCCATTGTTTCACAAGGATTGCCATTGGACAGAAATCTTCAGCAACATTGTGTCCAACAAAACAGCTATGACAGATATTGCTACTTGTGTATGTTTATGTTTCATAACATGATAAAACTCTAGCAACCTGAAATATGCATCAAAAAATATTCTTCATGATTCCTGATTTGATTGGATGATATTCAGGGAGCCCGGATAATTAGATTGCCAGATGGCTTCTAGTAAGAAGGGTCAAAAAGATCCACATATCAGGTGGCGTCATGGAATAATGGACTCAGACGTGACTATGGAATTATTGTGGCATAGATAATAAAGGAGGTGGGGACACCTAGTTGAAGCAGCATCTGCCATCTGACGAGTGGCTGTAGTAATGTGCAGAAGTATACCAAGGTGCCTGGGGAGAAAAGATGAGCAACGAGGGACCAACTGTGGAGTCTAAAGCTGGTGGCCAAACATAAGTAGGCTTGGCAGGACCCCAAGCAGCTGAGATCGATGACCAACGCCGCATGGATAATGAACATAGCGGGAGTAACCAATCTGATTGAGATGACATGGAGGCTGCTGAGATGCAGGAGACTGTCCAGGCCTCCAAATAGGCATAATGGAAGTACGAGGCCATGAGGCATCATGGACAGCTTGGGTCTTCGCATTATGATAGGGGTGGTCGGTGCATCTAGGGGCACACATTCACAGGGATGGCTGGGATACAACAAGTACCATTTGTATCCACATCCACCGCATCAGGAGCCACAACCATGTCATTATCCAACATCTTATGACTAGCAGGGATGGCAACGATATCCAGATTGGTATAATGTTACAAGCCAAGACTAAAATATATATGAGGCATCAATATTCTACATGGGATTAAACAATTAAAGTGAGTTGTGATTTTCTTTTTTCAATACTATATTTGCATTCTTCACTCGTAAATGATATTTGTTGATCAATAACTGAGTGCCTGAACCAATATCGACACCCAACTATCACATAAGCTTAACTTCCTTTCAATATTTAAAAATATAAAACAAGCTGGCCTAAACATCTTCATCATGCATGAAAACTCAAAAGGTAATGAAAAAGAAAAATAATTAATTTCTAGCCATCCATCTATGGTACTGGTACGAAGTCCCATACTGACTGCCGGTACGAGATGGCCTGGTACTGTAATGATCCAACCAAAAACCAGTACTAGGCCGGTACAAGGTTTTTAAAAACCTTAACACATAGTTTCCCATAAATTGACCTCATGGCTTGGGAGAACTTTTCATTATGAAGCACGAACATGGATATGATTACATATACGACAAGATAAAGAAAACCAATATGAAAATTCTTGAAAAGTAGGATAGAATATGACTAGGGTATACTAAGGAATATATGTATACATGCATACACACAAATACGTTATAAAAAAAGCATTCACAATGCATAGTAGGCTATCAAAATAACATAGTCCATACTTTATACAATAGCATTAACTTTGACAAGCTCATCGTTAGTCATTATTCCATAAACCATAATCCATGTTTCATTTTTAATACTAATATCAATAGATTACAAAATTGATCCTCCTTATTTTTTGAGGCAACAAGGAAATATGTAAAGTACATCCAGAAAGTATCCAAAGCAAGGTCCGCCGTACCGGTACCGGTCGGCGTACCGGTGGCGGCCCGGACCGGTCCGAAACCGGTCCCGTACCGGTCCGAACCGGTCCCGTACCGGTCCGAACCGGTCCCGTACCGGTCCGTACCGGTCCCGTACCGGTCCGAACCGATTTTTCAATAATAAACTACCGGTACCGGATTTCATGCTGATCCGGTACCAGTCTCAGGCCGGACCGGTACGGCAGACCATGATCCAAAGTGTTTTTCAATTTTGAAAAATATGATCCTTAACTCAGATATAGGACATGTATCTGAGAAATATCTAATGAGTATGGGTATCCGATGTCCTTCCCTGAGTGCACAACAGCAGCTTTATTTGTATGACTTCACTCGCAGCATGGAAGATTGGATTTGGTATTTTTCATTGATTCTTCTTCGAAGACTTTGTTCAATTGTTCCCTCTTAGTAACTGCTCACTATCCCCCCTCCGTTGGTTCTCACCTCTTCTCAAAAATTTGGCAATTATTTCTGCTTCTCCAAAATGCTATAACATTATAATATAGATATGGCATGTGATCTAAAGTATTTGTGCATCCTAGTGTGCTGGGCATTGCAATTAAATACATAGCACAACTTTCCCTAATAGAGAGAGAGAGAGAGAGAGAGAGCAAATGCTATACAAGTAAATACATACCATTACGCTGGTTTACTATTAACATTTCCTCCATCACCGAAACCTATCTTCCCCTAAGCATAATTTGCTAGTTTTTCCTTCTATGTATACCAAGCATTTAACTCGACACCTTCACTACTGCTACACATCTTTTGTGTGCAATTCCTCATTAATTGCCACCAGGGCAATACAAAATTTAATGATTATGACGGGTGATCGAGGTGAATATTACTACTCTTCTAACAAAATGATAGCTATAGACTCCTCTAAAAACCTAATCTTCATTTTTGTGAACATTATAGGGCCAAATACTTGAATTCCTGATGCATCATTGGATGCCCATCTTACTTTTCTTGGTTCACATGAGTCGTCTAACTCAACCTTACATGTCACTAAGTACATTCTCTTCCTATCAAACCTTTGCAGCAAGATATGCACCCGTTTTGATTGGTTGGCGATACGGTACAATATAGTATCGTGTAGGTCCGTTCTTGCGTGTACTGACAAAGTGAAAGCCAGCAAGGGATGGGGAAAGGGAGAAAAAGAAAAAGGAAGAGAGAGAGGGAGAGAGGAAAGAGGTGGGCCGAAGGAGGACCGCAAAAGCGCTTCCGCCCCACTATCGATTTCACTTAAAAACTGCAAAATAAAAAAAGGGCACCTTGCCGACTTTAATTAAAAACTGCAAAATAAAAAAGAGCCCCCTACCGACTTCAATTAAAAACTGCAAAATGAAAAAACTGCCGATCCCAAGCCCCGGTTTTGTTTGAAACAGAGGAACCAAGGGCAAAGCCCTCTTCTAGTCCTCAACCAGCTTCCTTCGACCCTCCCCCTCCCTCTCCCTCTCTCCCCCTTCCTCTTCTCCTCTCTCTCCTTCGACCCTCTCGCCCTCCCTCACCAGTTTCTCAAACCAAGGAGCCGGTCCACCCCCAGTACAACAGGGTACGCCCCAAACCAGATGGTTTGAGGGGGCACAGCATTCCATGGTTTGCAGTTCTAAATCAATTTATGAATAATTCAGCTTTCATAAATTTAGTGATACTGAGGAGATTATAAATGGAAGTGCACATTAGTAAGCCACATAACCTTCGTGAAATTTAAAATCTGGTATAACAGAAACTGGTTATAACTTATACAGATTAACAGAATTACCGAACAATCAGCAACAAAACATTTTTGCTGCATATCACAGTGACACAGTCTTTTCATAACTGCAGTAGCATTTAACTTTTCTATTGAAAAATTATTTAAATGAAAAATGACACAGTAGCTTGACAAATCACAGAAATGCAAGATCTAATATCAGAAAACAATAGTTTTCATTGGAAAAGTAAATGGATGGTTATTTATATTGGACATATTTCCAATAGAGTTATTTATTTTGGATGGCACGGAGCTAAAGACAGCTCAAATAGACAGATACAGCAGACCATGGTCTGCCGTAACGGTCGGTACGGATCGGTACCGGCCGATACCGGATCCTACCAATACGGTACAGCTACATATTTCGGTACCGGCCCGTACCGACCCGGTACCGGCCCGAACCGACCCGATCCGTACCGGCTCCAATTTTTTTTGGCTTTTAGCCCCATTAGTACAGTACTGGTTCGGCTCAGTTTGATTCGGTACCGTACTGATACTGATGCCCACCGGTACGCCGGTACAATCGGTACCGCATGCCTTGCAGCAGACACTTAAAGTCTTAAACCCTCTAAGTTATAAACAAGTAAAAGGTTGATCAAGTGTATTTCATCTTCCAAGGGAGTATCACTACCAGAGGCCATCAGAACCATCTTAACCGGTAACATTAACATTCAAGCACCAACACACTTTTAACTTTTAAGGTTCCAAAGGATGCCACTTACTAGTTAACTCAGATCAATTTAAGGAAGAAAACAAATGAGGAAATGTAATAAAATGCTAAGAGAAGCTCACCAAACCACCATATACATAACCAACAGCAATTCCAGTTGGTATACACATGTAGAAGACTCCAAGCCATGCCGTTTTCTGATGCCATGACATTGAACAATGTAATCAGTTGACTAATGAAAGATTAGGAGGCAAAAAAAAACTCACAAATAGAACAAAAAAAGAAATATACACAGAACAGCCTGTCATAAATCTATAATTAGAATATTGGTGATTAAGATCAGTGTTTAAAATGGAATGGGCACTCATATGTTGGTTGGGCCTTAACTACAAATTTTCAGCCCATTATAGCAGGACCAAATATTTGTAAACAGCAACATAAGTAACCAGCTCTGCTTTAGGAGCTTTATGGTTGTAATGCCACCAAAGAGAACATGGGGTTCTATTTAGGGATTACAGAGATTCATGGTAATTTAAGTGATCGGGTCAACAGACCACCAATTTCAGTTCCATTCTCTCTCTCTTCCTGTTTATCTCATATTCTCTTCTTGTTTGCTTCCTACAACACTGTAAACCCATTCTTTGTTCTTTAAATATTGTTGGGAAGAATATCTTCCCTTTGTGGATGGCATATAATATTATATATGGATGCTGGTTGATTCATGTGAAATTAGTTTTAGCAAACAATGTTTCCCCATGTTGTTTTATTTTAATTAAACAAAAGCATGACCATAAGTAACTTGAGAGCCAAACTAGTTTCAACTTCAAAGCAATAAAGTAGCTAACCTTGCACTAGATCTTAGGTTGGTGCAACCTATACCACAGGTATAGATTGATTTTCTAATAATCAATTATGATGCGATTGATTAGACACTTCAGCAAATACTCATCATCCCAAAAGAACATCATAGAGGTATGTGAACGCAAAATAAAACATGATAGATATCTTATTAATGAAGCCTAATCAATAAAATATAACTAGTGCAGCAAACTGAAAATAACCACAACAGAACAATCAAAAAAAATATTGCCAGTAAACTCGGGTTCCAAGGATGTGATAGATGGCAACGATGGTAATGATGATGAATGGAGATAATGATTGACGGACAAAGAAATGTGGACTAGGCAAAAGATGGTGATACAACTAGTCAGATAATTATCTCTACGAGTTTAATCCCTCCAATCCAGTGAGAATCTTCAGTCCACGCTCCACCAAAATATCGAGATGAAGGATGACGGGGTCAAGAAGGTGGCTCCAAGAAGAAATAGGTCAAGAAGCAGGATGAAAGTAGAAGAAAAAAGATCTCTCAGGGCTTCGCCTACGGTAGCACTCACTTTTCTAGGATTTTTTTCTTCTCCCTTTTTGTTGGCTGTTGTCCTCTCTTTTTATAGGCCGAGTTACTGTTCCATAAACAGTAACGTGTCGGATTACTATTCCATGAACAGTAACGAGTAGGGTTACTATTCACATGAATAGTGTTTCTGCAGATTTCTACGTATTTCTGCAGATTTATGGTGTATATTTTTTCTTTTCTATCCCTTCTTCCATACATTCAACATGCACAATTCTATTTCCAAGACTATCATCCATCC
>JAOXJJ010000168.1:300079-323868 GCA_025769935.1 Phoenix roebelenii
GGCCCGTACCGACGAGTGAGGGCATGGTACCGTGGGAGAGAGGAAAAAAGAGAGAGGAGGAAAGAGGGAGGGCCGGCAGAGGCCGCGGCCGGTTTTCCTGTTTCGAATGAAATAGAGGTCCGGCCGCGGCTTAAAAAATTTCGTGATTTTTAAGCGAAGTCGGTAAATCGCTTGCCGACTTCACTTAAAAATCGCGACATTAAAAAGCCCTTTTCAACTTCAACATATTGAAACAATAATCGCAAATTGCATCTGACATGCTTTACCTTAAGATAGACAAAGCATAGCAAGATTATAAACAACATTTCTAGTTTTACTTCATTACAATAATAAGATAATAGTGCTAAACTAGATGCAATTGGGTGCTGCATATCCCTCACATGTTATTAATATTACTCAACAATATACGTATAACATTTAAATTCATAGATACTCTAGTATGTACCAGAAGAAATTGGCTGCCATAAAGCAATTGTGCCAACATAACATATTATACCTGATAAGAAAAGGTCAAAGTGTTCCAAGCATTCAGATGAGAATCTCAAATCAATTAGTGAAGGGATCAAAAAAAATTAATAATCATATATTCTAGGTTAACATATTTGCAAATTATTAGAGTTTAAAAAAGTCTCAAAGATTTTAAGCTGTCTTACTGAATTCCGGTACCCGAAGTGCATGTTCCACTTTCCGTGCAAGTGCGACGACTGCCGTTTACACCATTACTCGCTATTGCTCCTCGATCAACATAATTTAACATGTTGATAATGCAAAATATCACAAGGAGTCTGCAAAAAAATACAATTTGTCTCAAGCTAAAGGTCATGACCAACTGTGCAAGATGGACATAAAGTACAAACAGTATTCCAAAGTTAAAAGAGGAATGACACTAAAGGAATGATTATTTGCTTAAGAATGTATGTATGCACATATAATGCACACAGACACATATAATAAAAGATAATGAGCGAGATGCTCGAAATTAGAATAAAGGATTTAACTAATTATTATGTATTCATACGAAAAAAACTTCACAAACAATGGTGCATTTTAGCCACCATAGTTAAAACAAACAAAAAAACTCATAATAAAAGCTTTCCAAACTGAACTTTGACGAGAAATGTTCCCTGCTGCAAATAGGGGGATGTGACTGGCTGGTTCAGGGACATGCCCTTAAAACATTGCCACAAAGAACACATATTTCCGGAAGACTTTGGGCATGCCATATCAAGTGCCCATGAACAAGCCATTTTAGGGGTGAAGTGAAGCTGATATGCCCAGACAACTTGATTCCAAAGCAGCTCAGTTTGTTCAGGATGCAGTTTAGTCGGTTCCCCCTTGAACCGAGCTTGTGAGACCAAGACAACCTTGGTTTGGTATTAATTGATTGGAGCTTGCATCCTTGATCCTCAAAGGGATGAGAGAGAGAGAGAGAGATCAAATATATCTGCCCAATACAGCCACCTCACACACCTCTCCAGCAAGACCCTGACTTTACTGCTCGCTAGGCCCCTTACCCTCTTCTCTTTTGCCCCATTACCCTCTCCCCACATTTTCCTCCATCTTATCTCCTCAGAAAGATGACCTATTTGGACACGGATGTAAGGCTCCAGTGATAGAAAGGAGAAAAGTGTACGGGCTTAAGCTCGATCTCGGAAGGGCAGCATACTATCACTGTTAAAGATACTTAGTTTAAGGCTATTGCAAGTGACACGACACTATTAAGGGCCTACGTGTTCAAGTGGGCATGTGGAATAAAAGTTCTAATAATTTAATTCATTCTATAATTAATATTGCAATTTATATTTCCTCATACTGATAAATCACGAGTTCATTTTTTAGTTACCATACAACATAAAGATATTGAATACACATATGACTTAAAATTTTCTTGCAGCATAAGATGGAATATGTGGTTTATTTCTCACAAACACAGATACTTCATTGAATAATTTATGAACTTTAGATAAGATTCTGATCAGGCTCTTGTTAATCCAAGACAAGGCAAGAGAGAAAGATAGTCATGCCATATAGCAGCGGTAGAGCGACGACTTTTATACACAGGATGCAAAATGCTAAGACTTTGTAACATTCAATTCATCTTAAACTAAAAATATATTAAAAATTATTTAATGAACAAGAACTTCAAGTATAAAATATTGTTCATTGTATCAACATTTATCATGTTTGTCCATGATGAGTCTATGTATTCCCGAAGTGTTGCATATTCATTTATTGTGTCAATGCTATCAAAAATATCCTTCTCAATATAAGTGGGTAAACTTCATCCACTGATCACCCATTCAATTACCCAATCCATTTTTCACTACATTCATGGCTCCAAGTGAATTTCGATAAAAATAAGCTCGATTTGAGTCCTTGGACATGCATTGACAGATTAATCCAAGCCAATATTAATGAGGTTATGAAAATTATGGGGATTGTGCATCCCCAAGTTTTAGGATAGGTGAACTGACAGAAAGAAGCTTTACATTAATTCACTTATTTTCTAGAAAGCCTGCATTTTATTTTGAAATATGGAAGGACAAAAGGCATCAATTATGGGGTCTGCATATGAGAGTTAGAGAGAAAGAAGTTTCAATTTTTTCATGAAATTTATTTTTGTGGAAAGTAAAATTCATCTTAATATGAGAGCATCATGGGTATTAATGGGGTTGCTACAAAAAAAAGGCATTAATCATTAAGAGGATTCATGGACGAGAACCACATCAGTGTTGTGATGAGTTGTTTTGCAGAACAACTTGGAATCTTTATAGTTTGGGATTTGGGTGGATTAGAAGTCTTTAAAGGTTAGGACTTGAGCTGGGATGGGAGGGGCCACCAATTGATGAAGTCTGCATTGTTAGTGAATTTCACCCTCAATGTTTGTTGAAACAATAGGACACACCAATTGAAAGGGATGCACAGTCTGATGCAATCATATTGCATAACTACTAAGCTGTTCGAGTGCCAATAAAATTTCTTTGAAAGAAATGATGATTAATTAGCCAGATAAAATTAGCAATTCATCAATAATACCATTATCAGTTGATTATTTGAAGTTCCCAGCAATTTTGATATATCAGTTCAACTAGTGGCACTTTGTGGTCGTTAATATTCTTGGCAACGAATGCCTTATTCCTAGTGGGCACTCAACTTAAGAGTCCCTTACAGTCAATGTCATATTGATATCATGCTATATTCAAGTTCACCTACTTACATGTCCTTGACTATAGATCTTTGAATCTAATGACAATCATGCATGCAGATGTTACAAGGTCGCTTGACAGAATCTACTAATCATATTTCAAAATTTGCTCCACCTATTTTGAAAAGAAAAATTAGTGCACCCATGATGCATACCTCCAACAGGTTGCACTTCATGTCGCTATTTATTTGCAGAAATGCCAATCAATCAGTCACTGAAAATGTCATTAGTCTATGGCAATCAAACCATATAGGATACAGATACTCGTAAGTCACTAAACATTATGAATTACATGGGCTGAAGTCACCGATATCCTACAGCTAAGATACTAGTTGATAATACGAACATCACATGTGCTAAAGTTACATGCCCCATAAAAGGTTGCAGGCACCACCTTCAAGACTGTTAGGACCCAAGTTTTAACCCCTTTCGTACTCTCTACAGCTACAACCTTCCCTTGGAGCCTTTGCCCTGGTACCTCTCTTTACCAAGGCTAGCATTTTGCACTGCTCCACAGTCATTGCCTAGCCAGCTCTCCTGAACGAGTAGTTTGCCAGAATGTAGGCGGAAACAGCAAAGAGAAAAGAGGGATGGACAACAAGAACACCTGGATTCAACTCCTGACGTTCATAACTTGGAGATCCAAGTCAAATACTCGAAAACTTCCACTTCCAACCCCATCTAACCATGGCATGGCTGGATCCTGGATTCTACCAGACTGGTCTCGACATTTACATCAATTACATGTCGGAAGCACTAACCATTTAACTGTTCCTTTTGCAGTATTCGAGACACATGCCCTAACCATAAATCCAAGAATTCGCTCGATACCATGACTCCCTCATGAATTCCCTCCTTCCTCCTCAATTTCTCACTCCAGAGGAAAATTCCAAGATTCAAACCGAACAGTTCAAATCATATTCCAAAAACAAAACAACACCAGAATCCCCTTTCCATGCCGATTCCATCAAAAACCCCAAAAACCATGGCAAACAAAACAAAACCCCTGGAATGATGACCTCATCAACTGGGAGAAGAAACGAGAAAAGGGAGCGCAAGCTCGTACCTCTTGGGCGTGAACCACGAAGGATCGGAGTCGGCGTCAGGGTTCGGGTTCTCATCTGGATCCTGGGAAAGAGCGATCGCCATCTCCTTCTCGGGAGCAGCAGGAGGACGAGGGGCGGGAGCGCCGGCGGCAGCGTCCGGCTTGGAGGAGGGAGAAGGAGCCGGTACCTCAGCGTCCGGCTTGGACGAGTCCGCTACCGAATCGCTCATATTATAAATAATAGGAAAAATCTTTTCCTACTGCGGCGTAGAATACAAGTTTTGTCCTGGGCGGTAAATGCTTATTTTATTTCACCGCAGTTCGTTTTACCTTCCTCGACCAGCTCCTGATGGCGATGGAGAGAGAAGGCGGAGGAGGAGGACGAGAGGGAGAGAGAGAGAGAGAGGGGATTTAGGAGTTCGGCTCCTCCGGTCCTCTCCTACGCCTCGGCCATGGAAAGGTATTGGTACCGGACATTATTAAGGAGGAATCGTGGGCTTCCTGGATTTACGCTTCCCAAATTGCATCCCCGAGGAGGTTGAAAACCGCGATTTGGGGGGGATTGGTGGAGCGTATTGTTTTCCTTTTTGGGGAGAGCCGGAATTCTGGGTCTGTGGACTGGCGGACAGGTTGGATTTATCTGGGTGGACGGGATGAGGATGATGTGTGTATGCGGAGAGAACTTTGCGCGAGTCCGGGATCTGCCGTCCGAATGGACTGATGATGCCATCTGGTCCATTCGATTATCGGGAGAGAACAAAGAATGGTTTGAGAATAATAAAATGCACGTGCTAATGCACGTGCCCAAGCAAATAATAAAATGGATTTGCCCAAATTTGTTAGCTAAAAGTTTGAGAATACTTGAATCAACAAAAAAAAAAAAAAATCATATATTGGCTACATTCCATCTTAAGATGGATTTGATCAAATTTGTGCCGTCTAACCGTAAAATCTTTATTAATGTAAAGATACCGCTATTGTAGTTTACATATCCAATAAATCTTGAATATATTATCATCTTGGCCATGTGGAGAGGAGCAATTCACACAGAAGTCTAGAAATCTAAAATTCAAATTGAAAAATAGTGGAGTAAAAGGGCAATTTGGAATAAATATTTATTTTAGAGAAATGGAGGAGAAGTTAATCAATGCCATGCAACCGGTAAAGCTTGAATGTGTCTTAGTTTGGATCTACAATCTTTTTTTTCTTGATATACTATAACGGATATGGCAAAAAATATTATAAAATTTGTATGGCTAGAGCAAGAGTTGCAAGCAAGATAAGATACAACATAATGGTAAAAATATTAGACAGAAAAGAAAGAAGATTATTAAAGTTTTTTTCTCAAAACTGACTAGACACACTACACTTTTTCAGCTACTAGCCAAGTGGGCCTCTATTGCACAAAAAAAAAAGTAAAGAATTTTTCAAATTGATCTATATATCTAATATTATTTAACTAATAATGTAGTGTCATATATTTTGATTGCACCAACTCAATAGAACTAGCATTGTCCAATCAATAATTTTGCTTACAAGTATTCCATGTTGACAAAATTTAATAGTATGGTATTTATGATAATGTGTTTAACTTGCATAAAGAACACTCGGTAGCCATGATCTTAACATTATCTTATTTAGAAGGACTTAGACAATATTAGGGTAATTTGAACCACTACCTTTCAAATACTTTTAGCCTACTCTTGTGCATATCATATGTGTCACATACTTCATCATATATTCCTAGGTTTTAATTTCCTACATTACATAAGAGGGATAGAGGGATCGGAGATTAGATTTTGGTTGTCCTATGCTATATTGCCTATTGTATCCGATTGGCTAGGCTAATTGAGAACTTTAATAAGGGCCCCCTAGTGACTATAATGAATGCTATGATCGATGCCTTGGACTTCATTTGAGCTAGAAACTAGGAGGGGTCATTGATAGGCAAGGTAATTTGCGGTCCCACACCTGCAAGTTTTACATTTTATGTGGTTCTTTTCATTTAAGAAACTCCATCTCCTAGCTTCTTCAAGATCAACTTCGATGGTATTACAAAAAATAGAGGGTAGTATGGTGGAGCTGATTTTATTATTCATGACTCCAAATTCATCTCTGGTTGCAATTAATGGATCCTCAATATAAGACATGAATACCAATTAATGCAATTCCTTAGAGTAGAAGAACCCCTTAATTCTCTCTTTGTGAAATTAACTGCTCCATTTACTTCTGGTGCTAAAACATGTTACCATACTAGGAAGTGAAAAATTTTCTACAATTCTCTTTCATGTGCATATTTGGATGATTACCTTCCAATTCTGCCTCAAACCCAATATGAAGCCTACTGGGTAACCAAAAAGTTCTCTTCGGACTCGTTTGGTTCATGAAGAAAATTTTTCCTCACTGAAATGTTTTTCTTGAGAAAATGATTCCTAAAAATATGATACCTAGAAAAATGGTTTTAACATGTTTAATTGATCATAGAAAAGTAACATATATTTTTTTTGTACAGTAAAGTGGCATATTTTAGAGTGGCTTATATTTAGTTGAGTATCTACTTTCTTGAAAAAGTTGTATGAAATACCTATTTCACCTATAATAAAGGAAAAGACCCTACCGGTGAATTTTGATGGCTTAAGAGTACTTTTGGAGAAAAAAAGAACCCCAACAGCAAACTGGTGAAAATGTAGCTTTTCTATATCTCTTATAAATTTTTCTTTTTCATAAAACATAGGAATCTTATTCCTATGTACTACTACTTTTCTATCTCTCTCCTTTAAAAACTTCAACCAAACAAGAGGCTTTTCTTTATTTTCCTGTTGATCACACTTTTTTCCTTCTTTTCTTGCGGACCAAATAAGTCTTCTTCCAATAAATCCTCAACATACTTACCCGAATGGATACTGATGCAAGAGGTTCCTTTAATACCCATTTATTCTGACTTAGGCAAAGCTAGATGGCTAAAGTGACCTGAGTTCCTAATTGGAGGGGATGCTTGGGTTTGATGGGTTGATGAAATCTCTCTATCGAGGTTGTTTCATGAGCCATGAAGAAACTTTTAAGCATAACCAAATGCTTGCTTTTCCTCGCTAGGTCACTGATATTTTCTCCTCTGTTGTGCTCCACGTTATAAATTTCATCTCTTACATTTCTCTATTGTTTCCAACATCATTTAAATTTTCTTAAGTGAGTATATATGAGTGATTCTAAATTTCCAATTGTTAAAATTTTGTAGAAGAAGATGAAAACAAGAGAAAAAAAAAAGAGAGAAGTGATTTTATTTTTTTGTTCAATCATATTCGGTACATCTCAGAGGCTATATATACTTGTGTACAGACTCCATACAAAAAAATAATATAGGCTGATATAGGAATACGCTAACAATGAGAAATATTACTGACTGATATAAGTTGTTATGTGATCTCTAAAATTACTCTAACAAGATCATGTTAACAAAATAAAATAATATATATTGTTACAGAATCACGCTAATAAAGAAAAATATTATGAGTGATGCAGGTTGTTATGTGATCGTAAAATTATGCTAACATCCTCCCTCAAACTCAAGATAGTACTATAGATGCTAACTTGAGTTTGAAAACTGAATGACGAATATACTGAAAAACTAACATACTAGATAAAAAGCTGGAGTAGCAACTCAGAAGCTGACGTGATTGACCAAGAGCTAACATAGCAGCTCAAAGACTAACATGGTGGTAGATCAAGAGCTGATGTGGCAACAAGGGCCTAATGTGGCAGAATACGAACTGTTATAGTAGCTCAGAAGCTAATGTAGTAGATTAGGAGTTAACATAATAACTCAAAAGCTGATATGGCAGACTGTTGTGTTTAACTGATGTGACAGACTGACTTGTTTGTCGATGTGACTGATTAACTTATTTGATGATATGGCAACGAGAAGATACATAGAAGATGATAGTTGCAGTGAGGACAGAGCTCAGAGAGAAGGTAACCGAAGGTCAACGATCCTTCTACATGGAGGAACCATGGAAGAAGAGCATTGGTTGATTAATTTGACTGATAATGTGGCAGCGAGAAAACACATAAAAGATAACAGTTGCCGCGATAACAGAGCTCGGAGAGAAAGCAATCGAAGGTCAATGATTCTTATAGATAGAGGCACTATGGAAAAGGAGCAAGAGACTTCGAATTGGATGGTAAAGAAACCAGACAGCAAACGAAACCAGAGATAGAGAGAAAAAGACCAAGCCATAGTAAGGAGAGACGACTGAAGATCTGAAGCTAAGAAGAAAAGTGACAGAGAGGAACTGCGGATCCATTAGAAAGCAAAAGATCTTCGGGCATTAATCTACCAAAAATAGAGGATGTGCAAAAATAGAGGATGTGCAAGGAAATAGAGGATATGCAGATCTACTAAAAGATAGAAGATCTTCGGATGTTGATTGACTCAGAGATCGAAAATGGGAGCCTTTAAAGCTTCTAGACATGGTAACGACAGCCACAACAAAGACGAAAGAGATAGTGGCGGTAGTTAGGTAATCGATGGCTCTAATACCGTGTTAATATATTTGCAAAAAATGACGAAAACAAGAGAAAAAGAAAGAGAAAAAATGATTTTATTTCTATGTTCCATCATATTTAGTACATCTCAGTATATACTCATGTATAGACTCCATACAAAGAAAATAATATAGGCTGATATAGGATTACACTAACAATAAAAAATATTGATGACTGATATAAGTTGTTATGTGATCTCTAAAATCACTCTAACAAAATCATACTAACAAAGAAAAATAATATATGTTGACATCACGCTAATAAAGAAAAATATTATGAATGGTGCATGTTGTTACGTGATTCCTAAAATTATGCCAACACCAACATCATTTAAATTTCCTTAATCATAAAGGAAATTTAGACACATATTTTCTCCTTTGTTGTACTTGATGTTATGAATCGCATCTCTTACATTACTTCATTGTTATGAAACAGAGAGAAGTAGTGATAACAGAGACGAATACATGTTGATGCTCTAAATCACACCATGGATACCCGTTGCCTCAAATTAATTCTTTCTTCTTTTCATTTTGCTGCTGCATGGTGGTATTATAGGTATGGTGGCATTCATAGTTTCCATATTTAAGCTGGGACAAGTGGCAATCAGGTAAAAAAAATCCCATTAGGAGGCTTATCGGATTTTACACTGCATATGTTAAAACTATTGTGCTAATATGGATATGTGTTCATCTTTGTTTTGCCATAATTATATCACGTACATAAGATGGCTCCACCGAAAAGGGCCCATCTAATCACAGACAAGTGCATATTGGAACTGGATAAGATCCTCACACACAGATCTAGATATTTTTTATTCTCAACGCATATCTAGAAATTTATGACAGCAATTAAAATTTAGCTGCGATAAACAATGAATTATGTAAGTTAATGAAGAGTTTTTTAAGTCTCCTAGATAGATTATATGAAGAGTCATGAAAAGTTTAGACAGAGTTAAACTTTTTCAGAAGTTCAAATGACCATGAACTTCCCGAAAAGGATATATAAAATCACATCTAAATACCCAAAAGAGTCACTAGGATCAATACATACTTGGAGTGGGTTCAGTCTTTATAACAAGCAAATGGTGTATTTAAGCATCTCCAGCATCCGTCCTATTATAATCTTATATTCATTTGCTTCTCTAATCTGTCCATGTTATTTTATTTAGTCCCACTACAACAGTCATGGATGCATTTAGAGTAGATAGCTGCACTTTGAGAATGGCTTTACATTCCACAAGATCAGTGCTCAGAACTGAAATAGATGTCTGGTAGATCTCTTACATTACTTTTAGTAACAATGCTACAACATATACTTGAAACCGAGCTGTACCTTCTGATGGTGTAGATCCCAGCAAGTCAAGAAACAACAACCATAAGTTCTGAAACACATACTAGAAATCTTTTACCAAGGCATGGATGAGCATAAATAGCCCACGTTCCAACGTATTCTTGAAGATTGCGGTCCAGCTGGTAAATGATAGATTACAAACAGCAGGCATGATAGCGAGGACTAGGATTTTTGTGAATTTTCTGTCTTCGCAGCAGAAGCAAATGAGACTGGGTTCTGTGGATGGTCTTTAACAGTCAGAGTCAGCACCTCAGGCCTTGAATAGTGCCCAACCACATCGAAGTCAAACTTGGCTCTCACAATTTCTCCAAGGTCTGCACATCATGTCGTTTTTTTTTTTAAAAAAAAAACCCAATTAAATCCACAGTAACAATATTGTCTAAATCACTGAAAAATCCTCAAATTTTCAAGAGTATTTAATTGCCCGAATGATTTCTTATTCCCAGGAAGTAAAATAATTTACAAAGTAGAAAATGCACAATATTTATAAACAACACAACTTATTCGCAAGCTACGACTAAATTATTCTTGTTCTATAGGCAAATGATTTTATAAGCCCTTCTCTCTGTTGTTGCTCTTGCATGCTGTCGTTGCCCCTGAAATGATTTTCCTATGAACCATATCAAATCTTCAGTACTTGTAAAACTTCATTTCTTCATTATTTATTAGTTTTAAGCTATCTAAATTATTGTTGGACTTTCTGGTTAATGTCCCAAAGTAGTGTTTGAGAAACTAAACTTGCAACTATGATTAATTATGCAAATGCATGAATACAACTTCTTCGATCACGTTCTATTATTACATTCTGCAGAATGTAATATAGGGCAAAATACATCATTTGCAGCAGTATTGGTCATACCTAGGTCAGCTGAGATGAGGGCCTCTCCTTCATAGTTCGGGCCTGCTAGAACTGCACCAAATGGTGAAATGATGACGCTTCCTCCTGCACATACAACAGAATCTGGTGAAGGCTCATCCTCTACTCCTGCAAACACATAGTCGGGTGGGGGCGGATAATCTTTTCTCCGGCAAAACTGGTTAGCAGACAGAACAAAGCATCCACCCTCAAGTGCAATGTGGGTCATTGAAGCCTGCCAGACATCCCTGGCATCAGCTGTAGGAGCACAATATATCTCAATACCTGTGGCAAATCACAAAGAATTTATTAGCAACTGAATGAACAATTGGACTAGCTATGAGAAAAGAAGCTCAAGAAAAGAATGTGAACTCAACAGCAGCTAAACTTGATACATTTGCAGCATATATTTCAGCACAACGTTCAAGTTGTTTTCACTTCATCATCTGTGCAAATTGCCTTATATATGCTTTAACACATTGATTTAATAGACAGATCATCCGAATTTCAACGACAAACTTATGTATTAAAATCTAATTCTCTAAAATTCAAGTTGCCCTCCTCTTTCAACCAAAACTTATGAGGCCAAATTCATTGTGCACATGAGCTACTTATTCCTTTTATTCCTTTTTCATTTTTTAAGCATACGTAAATATTTCATCTTATGTTTTTTTGAGGAAAATTATTCCATCTTGTTTATGCTCTGAGCCTCTGACAGTATTTTGGGGGGAATAAATCTCTTAACTTATGCTCAGCTTTCCTTAAATTAAAATATCATAAGCATCTACATATGAAGTGGATAATACACTGTACATGTAATTTTTTACAATATATGTTTTCAAAAAAAAAAAAAAAAAAAACAATTGTCTTACTGTGAAACACCGAAATGATACATTGAAAGCTCTCGAGCAATATAAAAAATTTCTAATGATGTGGAATTTACTTTCTTGACTAATTTCATTTTTAATTATATCTTCTATTTTCCTAGTATTAATTGAAATTTCATCAACTAATATTAGCAAAACTAGAGCCAAATCCATTGGAACAGCTTAAGTTGTCAAAACCAAAACTTATAATTCCAACCAAAACAAACATCAATCCGAGTTTTCTAACCTTGTTTATAGTGGCCTAGAAAGCTGACCAAGCATGCAACTGGCCAACTGCCCCACTGCAGAAGAATACTGAATGACAGAAAAATTTAAAAGAGACAAGTAGTAGGTATTAGAGATTTAAGGAGGAAAAGGGGTTTTTACTGGATTCCTTTCATGCTTAAAATATACTAGGGTTCAGTTATATTTGGGGTGGAAGAGAAATTACGCTATAGAAGGAAAAACTAAAACTTGATTACAGAAAATTGATTATATAGATACACCTCAGGCCAAATCCATTCTAAGATTAGCATATGATTGGATATCTTATGGATTCTAGAACTTTAAACTAACATGATCAGGGCTTGAATAAGAAATCCTAGGTTTTCTGTGGAGTTTCATTAAGCCTTTCTAGAATTTAGAGCAGGTGTTGATCAAGGCTCGAGGTATCATTTTAATTATGAATAGGTTGACTAGGACTTGATTAAGGTATTTTTAGAATAAAAAAGGGTTGACCAAGGCTAGATTAGAGATTCGGCATGCCTTCACTCTCTCACATGCCTTACCATATTCGTATCTTTTTGTATCCATCTTAGCAAAGAATAGACAGCGACTTCTAAGAATGACTCATTAATTCAAAATCCTCAATAATTGCCATAATCGGATCTCCTTGTTTATTCTAACCTAGACTTAACCAATTTAACTTAGTAAAATAAGATTAATCCCACTCTTTGTAAAGAACCCTTAGTCATCAGCTACTGTCTTTCCCAAATTAAGACTAAAGCCGGAAGATAACATTAGAAAGCAAATTACATCAAAGTACATGGGCTCAACAATATATAGCTTACCAATTTACTTCCAACACAAATATGAAGCCCTACCCCTAACAGACCATCCAAAATCCACAAGACACAAGTACCCTTACCATTCCACAGCCTAAAGTAAAACCCTTCCATTATATATGCTGCTCCTTGCCTTTACTCCTAAAGAATTCCCACAGTTCTACAATATACACAAACAAAAGAAGATTCAAAAACAGTCACTCATCTAGTCACCAAAAACAAAGTGATAATAAAACACCATTCTCAACCATACATGATGGTGTTAAGTATGAAAAAAATGGAATGTTTATTATCATCAATCTGGCAGGGATCTTGTATCATGATAACCTAGTTTGTTTGGCAAAAAAAGTTATATACTAAGCCTTCTAGACTTTCTTGTCTTATGCAGATAGTAGAAGTGCGAGAACGTGTGCCTTCGAAATAGAGAAAGGGACTAAGTTTGTAATAAAAGGGTCTTTTATAGGCAGAGGTTGATAGGCGTAGTCATGTCGTGAACTTTGGATGGTTTAAGTAGGGAGAAGGGCTTCCTGTATGAATCAGAATTACATGGATAT
Organism: Phoenix roebelenii; assembly: GCA_025769935.1. Taxonomy (NCBI): domain Eukaryota; kingdom Viridiplantae; phylum Streptophyta; class Magnoliopsida; order Arecales; family Arecaceae; genus Phoenix; species Phoenix roebelenii. Next base: position 313,562 of record JAOXJJ010000168.1, read on the forward strand.
ATGTATCTTCTTAAGCCTATGTATTATGTGCAGAACCAATTCGAACTTAAAGTTGCGTCAGTGTATATTTTGCAAAAGTTTAGAAAGGCAGAGGTAAGACAGCTGAGGCTTCTTTAAAATGAGAGGGCAATCTCTTTGGACTGAGATTTTTGGCTGTGTATGATCAAACATCAGCGACGACTCATTAACATAAAAATTTCAAGCTGTAAATGGGTCAGACTAACTTAGTTTTTTCTTTTTTCTTGTCAACTCCCAATCAAAACGGGCGTAAAGAAATATGGCAAAGCATGCCAAATCCGTAATCAAACTCGAGTTTCTTCTTTTTAACAAATAATAAGAATATAATAACAACAATTGTAACCCTTTCTCTCCCCTATCCATTTCTTCTCATAATTTCATTTTCTACCAAATTCCTCGATGAGCCTAAATAACTCTTTTTTCAAATTCTAAAATTCCCCCTTAGTGCCTTGCAAGCCTTAATTATACTTATTTGAGATTTTACTGACACTTCAACAAAGCATGATGGTGTCAACTCATTCCCTTTTATTTGTTTCATTGATCTATTTTCCATTTTCAAGCACTTTGTAGTTGGTATTGTGTTTGACATTACTTTTCTAAGTTCTAACACATCTTTTGATGCTTTGTTTGGACTCTTAGTAGACATACTGAAGTAGGATGGAGTTTTAAAAACTAAGTAGTCACATTCATGTTAAGTGACTAATAATGCGACAAGTAGGACGCAAAAATTAAAACATGCTAAAATAAGATTGGCAGTCAAAAGTAGATGGATAGAAAGCAATCTAAGGTTGTATGGAAAGTAGACAGGTAAAAGGCAATCTAAGGTCATCTGGAAAGTAGATATTAGGGGGGAAACAAGAAAGGCAAGTGACAGAATGTTCAGCCTCGATTAAATGTTGCGAATATTGGGTTCAGAGAATATGCTATACGAATTATGAGGGTCATCCCTCTGCATTCCCTTCCCCTGCATCTTATTGAAACACACTGCAATACTGCAATCTAATGTAGTTTGAACTACAAGGCTAACCTTAAACAACGGGACCATGTAATAGAAGCTTTCAGAATAGTATTATGATAGTAAAAGATAGGTATCATCAATAAGCAAACGGTTCAGTTGACAACATGCATTTTAATCGAGCCTGATAGGTAATTGTGCATGGATAACAAGATAATCAACACTTTAAGGAGCACAAGAGTCCAGTGCAAGTGAACCTACAGAACAGCCTTAGTAAATGTAGAAACTTAATAATATTGTGCTGGTTGTAGGTCCATAAGCAAAAGTATAATGTTTACAACCAATTGCAAAGATTAAACATTTTTCTTTGCATGTACGAATCAACTTAACATTTTGCAATCCTTAGTGGACTAACCAAGCCCTCATACTTATCTACAACAATTATTAAGGAAAAATAAGATAACAATACTAAATAACAAATAACATTGAAATGTTACCTTTACCATACAATGCTGTCCTCAAAAGTGGCATTCTATTCTCCCAGCAAATGAGAGCACCAATCTTTCCCAGTGGAGTTTCATAAACAGGAACCGTAGATCCATCTCCAAATCCCCATATTACACGTTCCAAAGATGTAGGCATGAGTTTGCGGTGCTTCCCCAGGTACAGACCCTGATGGTCAAAAAAGAGAACCGTACAATAGAGTGTGTAACCGGCCCTTTCAATCACACCCATTACTAAAAAGACCTTATATTTTCCAGCCATTGCTGCCAAGCGGTCAACTTCAGGACCTGCACATTAGATGTAAATATTAAATTAATATGACAAATCTTCAATGAAAATTGAACTGATAACGATATGCACATTCATGGCATTTCATGGTTGGTGGCTCAGTGTAAGTCAGATGATCAATTTAACTACTCAAATATCAGACTTTTGAATATACTATATAGTTATGGAGAGATTCTTAGTTAAAAGGGTTCTAAATAATAATCGTAAAACAAAATCATTGCAGTACTAAAAATTTATAATTTACATTCATAATTACACTATTAGGTGAAGGTTGTTTGTTTCTGAACTGAAGCACTGAGGTTCTGGGAAGTCATGATCTTATCATGCACAGATCATCAAAAAACATGGAACATATAAAAACAAAATTTTGGAGTGCTGGGAATTTGAACTTAGAGAATATCTAAAAGCCAACCAAATTGACTCAATAATAAGCATAAGGTTTTTCAAGCTGTCTAAGAAGGCATTCCTTGCTGCTTTTATCCAACAACAACAAGCAGGCATAATGCATGATGCCAGCTGCTAGTTTATCTACAGAGAATTAAATACTATTTGTGCTTGTGTCCAATTAAAACAATCAGTGGGAAATCAAAGCTGAGATTTGGGGCAGGTGCTTTCCAGTTCTGATATCTAAATAATCCACATGAGAATAATCTGAAAATCAAAAATAAGAGCAAAGCATTCAAGAAAACCAGCATAAAAAGGAGGCCTATTCAATGGGAATTTGATGAGATTATATTGCTAAACACGTATCGGAGGAAGCAAATTATGCTAATTTAAGTGCGAGCTTTTAAATATTAGTGAAAAACATAAGAATTTAGAAAAAAAACTCTTCATGATAATTTTTTATAGAGAAAAATGCAGAAAACTTTAAGAAAGTTGTAGATATATATTTAACCAAAATGATACAAGCTTTAAGTCTAATATTTTAAGGATTTCGAAATCCAAAAATTATGACAATATATAATCCAGAATAAAGGTGTACCTGCAAACCTCACTTCAATATAGAAGAGGTTGCACCTTCTATGACCCCACCAAGCCATACTAATATTACTTACCACTTTATTCCACAAGTCAAAGTCGTTGCAGTAAAGGCTCCAAATTAATTATGCATACATAACTCTAGAGAGGGCGTACTGCATGCATGTATATGTGTGTGCGCATAACATATTATTCACAAATGATAATGTGGTCAGTAGCCAGGGGCTTTAAGGATATCTAAAGATGCAAATTGCTATGTCCTGAAGGCAACAAGTTTTAGTATAACCCTCTATCCAGATGAAGACATCCTCGTAGCTTCCCCTGTTTGACAAAGGCAGGCTGAGGGATCATAGGCAAGGACATTCTAAGCATCTCAAGAACCACAGGTGAGAGACTTTTTAGAAGCACAAAGAATGATCCTATGGATGTGTCTGAAAGTAATAAATTTGAAAAGACATTCTCTAAGAGAAGGTGACTTGATTAGTGTCATTCTCTAATGGGGAGATTTACACAACAGGATGCTATTGCCACCAATTTAACTAGCCTCCTCAAACTTCCTTATTTTTAATGTCGCTAATGAGATAACATAGAAAATCATTGTCTTCAGATAAATAATTGCTCCTCTGTCAGCCACTCTCCAAAGACATGATCCTAACCAATAGCAAGTTTTTGTCAAGTCCCTTCTCATTAAAGTTCACTTGTCCTCCTCTCTTTCCATCCCTAAAACTAAAATTAAAAACCCTTAGATACAGGTATCACTTTCGTACTTCACTACAATCAATCTATCTCAATCAGTACCCTCTCAACATATCATCAATTGTTTCTAAACTTAAATCCCTCAAATGCACCATTTTATCCAAGCTGACAGCTCCCATAATACAGACGTGCATGTAAAGATGTATCTTCATACATACATATGCATACCTTGATTATATGTATATGCATATATGTATAGTACAGGTTGCCTACTGGACCGTTGCAGTACCGGTTCGGACCGGTTTAAACCGGTACCAAACCAGAAAGCAATTTTTCCGCGCGTGCACGCGGAGGGACGCGCGTGGACACGCGTGCCCCTTGTTAAATGCCACTCTGTAGCATTAAATATCCTCCCACGCAGGCACGGAAAAACGCATGCAGACTCGGAGAACCGCGCGCTGCCCACAGAGTGGCTTTAATTGCCACAGAGTAGCTTTAATGCCACTCTGTGGCATTAAATGCCACTCTGTGGGTGCCAGTTCGCACCGGCCGAACCAGACGGAACCGGTCCAGTTCCACCCAGTTTGCTCTTGTCGGGCCGGAACCATTTTCGACGGTTGTACCGGACCGATCCGATACGGGCCGGTTCAACATACCATGCATACAATATACATACAATATACATACATATATATTCACACACACACACACATACACACACACACACACACATATATATATATATATATGCATATTCATTTATTTAAGTGTTCTTGGTTTAGCTCCTCTGGGGGAGGCTCCTTGACCTTGAATGGGATACATAACATGTTCTAGTTTATTGCCAGTGGGAATTTTGCAGCTTGTTTTGGCTTTCATTTGAGAAAATAAGGCAGAGAAATCAGGAAAGGGGTGAATCTGAAGTGCAGCCCATCCAAGGCTAGCTAATCCTTCTCTGAGGGTGAAATACCAATGAATTAAGCTATGTGCATAGGGCCCACAAGCACTAGGTAAGTATAGTCTGCAAAATTAGTGCAAAGATATAAATTTCTCAAATGTTGCCCTGGACAATGCAAATGCAAGAATCTACTTTGGCCATTTGAGAGGAATCTTGAAAGTTGTAGGGCCTTTCTTGTAAAGAATGGACCCCTGGGATAATCTTGAAAGTTCTAGGGCCTTCAAAAGTATGAACAAAGTCTCAAATGCTTGACACAGAACATTCAGTAAGACAAGGTGTTGGGAGCAAAAGTATTTCTCTTATGCAGTGATTTCCAGTCTGCAAAATATAGCAAGCAAATAAATTGTTATTTTAGCTCATTGCATGGATATTAGAAGTGAAATTGTCATTTGCCATCCTAATTCCAGAGACACTTCATGGAAATGGAGGGTGGGAGGTTGGTTTATTTGCTAGCTCGCTTAAGGGGTTTAATTATAAACCAAGTGGTAGAATTCTTCCACAAAATACTATGATTCCCTCTATTGCACCATTTGTCAGTATGCAATTGATGGATGATCAAGACAGAAGTTCCATATATAGTTGTTGATTCTAAGTCTTAAAAGAAATCATGGTAATTTGTAATTAAAGTGTCATTAAAGAAATTTTATGTGGCAAAGTCTTTTGTTTGAGTGTGGTTACCACCTTAACTTGAAGATAACTATAAACTTAATGAAATATTGGAAATTTTTTCAGGTAAGCTAATCAACATCAATAAACCAACAAGTAAATGGTTGCATCAACAACTTCCACTGCACACAACCATTCATCATTGAGCTCCTTTACATGATGCTAGCTTAATCATCCAAGAGAAGGGCCAAAATTGAATCAAGTCAAACATAAAGCCTTTATTGTATGATTGCAATTAAGCATCTTCGTAGACAAGGTTTTAAATACCAACGGGACAGCAAGGCGTTGCATCGTCCCTAGTGTTGGGATGGGGCACTATTCCCAAGTGTTGCGACGGGACAAGTTGGAAAATGGACAAATGAACTAGGACCTTACGAATCAAGAAATGCGCCAAGATGGTACAAATTAGGAAATGGGCTGAGACAGGATGGGACATCCACCGTCTCAAGTAACAATACACAAGAGTGGGGCACCCTGTGCCATGGAAAAACTAGAATGGCCCCATCCCATGGTATTTAAAACCTTAACTATAGATGTGTTAATGTCTAGTAAGATATTTCCTCTGGAATTTTTCTTTGGTCTCTTGTCATAAACCCTCAAGCCAGGCATCTGACAAGATTGACACATTAATGTCTAGCCATTTTTCAAGATTAAGTTGCAAGGGAGCTAGCCCCAAGGACAAGGTTGACACCCTCTTTTTTTGAGAGAGAGTAACAAGGTTGACACATTAATCCAGTGATCTAGCCCTGTAAGAGGGTCCTTTTTCTAAATGCATCCATAAGCCCAACCTGAATTTAATGGTCCCTCGTATTAGCAAAGACTTTTACAATATACATAGAAGCATCTAGGTAGCCAAAATGCTAAGAGAAGAATGTGCAGATGCAAGAAAGTATGACTGATTGTGGGCTCAAGGGACAGGTAAGATGTTTTATCATAGCCATTTATCAAGCGCTTAATGTGTAGACAACCACAAGGCAAACTTTTTTTGTACTTGATAAACTACCCACATTCTTATTATATAGAAGTGTGCAAGGCAAAGTGAGTCCCAGGGATAGTAGAAGCACTAAGGTCAATTGTCTCGATCCGAACCGCCCAGTTCAAGTCATACCAATCCGTTACAAGCAAAATTCAAGTTGAGACAGAAGTTCGATTCGGAACAAGCCTTGAACTAGCATGAACCATGAATCAAGCATAAATCAAGGTTAGGGCTTGAATTTCAACGAACCCCCTGCCACTGTCTCCCACGATGATTACATGTACATGCTTCACCCCCTCTCTCTCTCTCTGTCCCTCTCTCAAAAATGATAACCCTAGCAGCTTCATCCTCTCTCTCTTTCCTCTCTTAGTCTCTCTCTCCCAAAGATGACAAGGGCCCTGGCAGCTTCGCCCCCTTTCTCTCTCTTAGTTTATCTCTCTCAAAGATGACGACAATCTCAGTGGCTCCGCCCCCTCTCTCTCTTCCTCCGACTCCTCCCTCTCCCCCCATCCGTCTCCCTCCCGCTGGTTCTAACACATTTCAGTTCAGTACGATATGTACCCGCACCGTATCAAACTGATTGCCCTCCAGTACGATCCTCCGTACCATTTCGGTGGAACTTAAGAAGCACTCATGATAATTAAAATAGGAGGTATCCTCTCTAATGGTTCATATAATAGATGGTATCCTTTGTAATGATTCATTTTTTCATAACAGTCCCTTGGGTAGCGGCAGGCTTTGCTGCTATTTAGAAGGGAAAAAGAAATATGATGATAGTAAATTTTCCTAGATAGGATCTAGATGAAGGTTCTGTCTCATGACTTGAGAATATAATTATTTACTATGATACAAGTGCTCAAATTCTTAAGGCTGCAATATTATCCTAATTCACACAATGGAATTTTTTGCTAGTTGCTCTAGAAATGAAATAAATTTTGAAGAGCCGAGTGAGAAGGCTTCATATAAAGTGGAGTAAAATTGCAGAATGGCTTGTTAGACAAGCCAGACTGCAACAACAAACTAGTACAATAATTATTCCAACTAATATTTTGAAAACGGTAAATGGATGACTTCTGCTTGGCAACTAGATAAACCTCCGTGATGATAGAATAAAATCAGTAGCAAAGAAAGAATACATAAAAAATAGCAATAGAGAGGTTGAAGTTATGTTCAAAGTATCCAAAATTTCAGAAACATGCAACTATAGAAATGTCATGTAGCAAATATATTTGCTCGTGCTAGAGGCATTAAACATATTATTGGATATCATGAATCATCCTTCTAGCCTCTGCATTTTGAGAGGTTCCTTATTAAAATTACTAGTCTGGATGTTTGCAAACAACTTATATAGACAAGAAACACCCAATATAGTATACTAATATGCCGACAATCATGATTGCATATCTAGTGCCTCAGGGAATGATGAATGTAATATGTCTGATGTTTGAGCATACCAGGCACATCAATTGCTGCAGCATGATACTTCCGAAACTCCTCTCTACCCTTGACTGAACGACTACCTATGGTGACACCAAAGGCAGAGCCACGGGGATAGCCACCAATAAATGCTTCTGGGAACACAACTAATTGTGATCCATATGCAGCAGCCTCTGCAATTAGTCTCTCTGCTTTATCTGCAAGATATAATTGCGAGAATTAGTTCTAGATTTCATATAACAAACACTAGGAATTAAAGCCTTTCTCAAACAATAAGGCAAGAACAAGAAACATGGTTATTTTGTCTTATTGTTGCATACCATGGAGAGGCTTGGACTGATACATGCATCAATCTTAGGTTCAAAACCTAGAGAAACAGAGGCATAAATTTGATTTCAGCACATTGTAACTGAAACATTGTAAGGAGTTGAGGATTTAGGCTCTATTGATCGCTAAGAAATAAGGGAAAAGAAAGCACTTGAAGATGAATTTTTCTTTAATTATTTCGAATTAAAATGAAAATTCCAGGCACCAATTATAGCAAGAAAATAAGCAGCCAAAATTTTCTCTACATGTCCTAAATCTTTTTATCTCATAGGTTGTAATTCTGAGGGAATAACATCAAGCAAGTGTCAAAAGATAGTTTCCATATCTAACCACTTTCTCCAAAACTTTCCGTGCAATATTATCACTTTAATTAACAAGTTTTTTTTTGACCTTGTAGTTTACCAATTTTTCTTCCACTTGCACAGCAACAAAATGAAGCCTTAGCCCATGGAGGTGCAATAAGTTTCCAGAGTATAGTAAGAGAAGTTTTATATTGGTTTTCAGCATAAATAGCTAATAGGGTTTCTTCTGTGTAATGTATGATGAAATTTTATTCTTCCATGTTTCATCAGTCTCACCGGCCTACCATCACCAAGATATTGAAAAAGGAGAACCAATTTCCTCTTCATGTTGATTTAAAGTAGCTATCTAGCAGCTTCTAGAAGAGCAGGTAACTGCCTGAATCAACTAATTATAATATACCCAACACCTGCCCCCCAAAAATAAATAAATAAATAAATAAATAAATAAATAAATAAGGTCATGAAATCTAATACCTACCATATAACATATGCAATAGCAGAACTGTAAACCTTTGTAACATAAAGCATCGGCTCTCATCCCTCATATAAATTATTAGGATTGTAGTTGAAGCAATCTATCGCTCTTTGAACGATGTCTCTACATGATTTACTGCTTAATTGATAATTTCCATTTCATTCAGTTTTACGTAAAACTTAACAAAATATGAAAAAGCTAGAGATCAGCAATGTCAAAACAATAATATGATATTAGTATGTCCAAGAAGGAGCAGAATTCGAAACAAGGATATTACATTCTCAAACATATCATTACCTATCAGCAGATCCAGGTTAGACTAGCTACACCATATAGGCAACCAATAATAAAGAAATGAAATATATTTTTTCCCTTTTCATTGTCATGAAACCACTAAAACAAATCATTCTGGTGCCCTTCAACATGGTTTCTTAAATTTTCCAGGATTTTACCCAAAACAAGATTTGAATCGAAGAAAGAAGAGTGGAAAATTTCTTTCACAGTGCCATATAATTTTATATATGGTGACCATATAGCTGACATTTATTATTGATATTTGTATCATATTATTGTGTTCTGCTGGTGAAATTTCCAAACAAATGTCAGCTTCATACTATTTATCATCTTTCGCCACTTTCTTATTTCACAATAACTCAATGACACACGCAACAAAACCAAAAACTATCAATACATACAAATTCCCCCAAAATGTCCACTCACCAGTAAAACCCTAAGTCATTTTAACAAAAATGACTTTCATTTTGTCAATTTCCAAATATGGTATCATAGCCAATATATTTCCCTATTAGTGCTCTCCCCGGTGTCAACATAAACCAAATAATACGGATCAAAGAGCTACAATCCTATCAAAGTACTCCATCCACATATCATCAAGAAATACAAACAAAGAATCTCAACTCATGCATATTTCCTTCTATTCACAATATCCAAAAATTAACACGCAATGGAAGTCCCCTTGTCAGTTCACTTGCTAAAGGCATTGCCAAGAAAATCGCAAGAAATACGGTAGAGAAGGCACAACAACAGCAATGTCTCATTTATCACCACAAAGCCAACAAAAACCCTAGAAAATAGAAAACCCTAGAACCCAAATTTCATCAGCTCCAAAGAAAAGAAATAGAATAAGCAAAGAAGGGTGAGAAAGACTACCGAGGGTTGCGGGGGTGTCGTAGAAGACGGTGGAGGCCTGCACGACGGTGGCCCGGACGGTGACGGAGGACGGATCGGAGCCGCCGCCCATGTCCACCTCCGCGATCACGGGAGACTCCACCGAGGTCGAAGCTGGAACCAAAGCCATCGATGAGCGCAGAGGCGGCCTGGAAGCTGCTGTTATTATTTGCCGCCGTCGTGCTTCTTGCGGAGGTAGTCGAGGACCAATTCGTCGCGGGCGCGGGTGCGAGCTTGCTGGGGGGCGATGTGGACGTAGGAGAGGTGGGCGCCGGTGACGAACAGCGCCACGCCGGTCAGGAAGCAGATGAGCGTCGTGGCTGCCTGCTTCGGACCAGAGGGAGAGCACCAACCCATTCCACGCTCTCTCCACAAGTCCAAGCCTTTGAAGAACGCTCCCCTATTTTTTATATTTCTTCATTGGCTTTTTAATTAATGAGGTCAGCGTGCGGGTTCGGGGGTTTGTCTTTTGCAGGAGAGAATGGTTCACCTTCCTTTGCGACATCATCCCGCATCATCAGTTTGATCCCACAATTGCGATG
>JAOXJJ010000170.1:0-53055 GCA_025769935.1 Phoenix roebelenii
TGTTAAATAATTTAATATTATGTTATATTATGAAAAATTAATTTATACTAATAATTATAATATTTTGTAACTTTATTATTACTATAAATATAATATTATATTACATTATATCATAATATATTAATATGTTATGTTAAATAATTTAATTTATATATTAAGTTATTATGCTATAATCTACTATATTATATTACTATATTATAATAATATTATATTACATTACAGTAATATTATACTATACCATATATTTATATATTAATACATATTATATTTTATTATGCTCTATTATATGATACTATGCAGTATTCTTTATGGTAATTTGTTATACAAAAGTATTTTCTCAATTTATTTACCAAACACATATGAAAGTGCCACAGCACTTTAAAAATGTAGTTACCAAACAGCTTTTTATAAAAGCTCTACTTCAGAAAGCTCTACTTCCAATAGCTCTACTGCCAACTGCTCCTCCAAACGGAGCCTTAAGGTCGCGCACTAGTTTGAACTCGGCTGGCTTTGGTTTGGTCGCAACTGTCAAGGATTTGGACGGTGCACGAGACCCTGCGCTCATGCCGACGTCGTGCTCGGTGCTTATTGGTGTCATCTAGGATCGAAATGGTGGAGTCCTACTTTTGACGGAAATCCAATTACAATCACCATTCATCACCATCCGCTAAGAGTGAAGACCGCAAAATTATTTTAATCTTTTAGCGAATGTTTTCGGTCCCAAACATGATGTAAAGAAAAAATTTCGCGAATCCTTCATTTTCTAACTTTATTGGATGTGTTTATACTCGTAATATATGAAATAACTATTTTAATTAAAAAAAATGAAAAGGCTCGGAAGTTACATATCAAAAGGACGTGGCCCTGAAACCTTTTCTTCGTACAAGTTTGCGGCCTTGTAGCATTGCTCTTTATTCTAAACCTATGCTGGGGAGGACGATATATGGTTCTAAATCGTTCTCTTCTAATACGCACTTAAATTAATATGTGGGATCTTGCTCGTGAACATTTCAAGATATAAAGTTAAGCATTGAAGCATTTTACGGACGGTTAATGGGAGTAGGAAGTGATGGAAGATTTGATGCCAGCGTAAGAATTTCTCCCCTTGCATCTAGAAGATCATATTATCTTGTAGGGGATTTGATGATGTTTTGGTATGCTCGTTATTGTTCCCCTTTATTTCTACCTTATCTACCAAGCCTAATATACATTATTGGCTCTTTTCCTAACTAATTAAACTTTTAGGATCAATTGGTTACCCAATAAGATGTGTTCGAGCTGTATGTGAGAGGAGGTGTTTGAGTCATATTGGAGCAACACTATCATTGCATTAAGGCCTTCCATTGTAACCTAATTAACATCAAGGGGGCATTTTAAGAAACAAATTCATGACTCTCACATGCGACATGATTCTTGCCCATTACTATTATTACTGCTAGTGCTGCTGTTGCTGCTACTACTTCTAGTGCTACTCCTACTCCTACTGCTACTGCTAAAATATATTAAAAAGTAGTAAAGCTTTGAGAGATTCATGTGGTGCCTAATCTTCTGATAGATGAACAATATCTTTCCATGCCAATTGTTTGTTCTCTCTTTTTTGTGAATATTTTTTTGTTCCTCCTCGTATTCCACAAGCATCAAAGGATAGTAGCAGAAAATTAATCCCAACCTGATCTCAATGGTTTGAGACACTTGTTATTCCTTTTCTTTGTGAGATAGTTGATAGAACCTAATGAATCCCTCAACCTAGTTGCCATCACTGTTGCTTCCCATACATTTCATACTCTATTCCTCATTGTGTTGTTCACTTCTACTGTGATCTTTGTTCTTCCACAATTCATGACTCTCATAGCCCCCATTTTCCTTTCTTAATTCCTCTCCTGCTGTTATTGTCATGCCCGCTTACTTTCATCTTGTCTCTCCTCTGTCTCCACCATGCTTCTTTTCTCTTGTAATGCCTTTTTTTTTTCCCTCTTAGCTCCCATAGTTGTAATGACCTCTTACCAATTAGTTTCTCTTATAATGCCTTCTATTCATCTTCATGCATAAGAGGTACGTGACCAATGAAATAGAAACTTGATTCGACCACTCGAGAAAATTAATAATATGCCTTCATCCAGCTAAATGACATAGGTCAGAAGTTTACGATGAACGTAACGCAATAAAAAAAACAACTTAAATACTATCCTTGAAATCATTAAAGTACATGCAATCCTCTAATTGCGAATTTGAATAGCTCTTGTTCGGAAGTCAAGATGTAATTTCATTTCTTGCATAGAAAGAGACAAATGTAGCTGTTTTATATATATATATATATATATATATCTTAACCATACAATGTAAAAAAAAACATGTCATGCCTATATCCCTTTCTGCGAAGCTGCCAACAAATCTAGATTTAATACTAGGTTGTCAAAATAATTTGAGAATATTATATTTTAAGGACAAAGGCAATCCAACAATGATGCGGGTAAAATATGGATATATCCCTTTCCATCATACATTTCTTGCCAATACATTTCCTTCAAGTTGGACTCTAAAACTAGTAAAAGTATGAAAACATTCTTAATAAATATATTACACAAATGGACAAGTGGGGGCCTTTTGGATCCTTAACAATCTAGATTTAATACTAGGTTATTGAAGTTATCTGAAAGGATTCTATGCTACCAACATAGTGCAAACAGACAAAAGCAATCCACCAAGAGGCAGCAGTGATGATGGGGAAAATGTGGATGTCTTCCATCATTCATTGTTTATAGGCCAATATATTTCTCTGCTCTGGCTATTCAAGGCAGACTCTAAAAATATTGGAATGTTGGAGCACTTCTATCGATCGGTCATATCATATAGCTCCGAGTCAGACATCAAATTGCTTTGATTTAAATTATCCGAGAAACATCTTTTATATATATATATATATATATATCAAAAAGATGTACAATCAAATTTATTTTTCGATTTACTAGAAGTCTCAAGAAGTGAATATGGTACCCAAATAATAATAGATATGTCAAAAGCAGGTTTTTTTGTTTTTTCGAAATTTGAAGTATGAAAAAGCACTCATTAAACATTACATAATGGATGGCTAAGTGTCATTTTTCTTAAATGTTAGATCCTTAACAATTTTGCAGCAGAATTATTTCACCCATCCGAACAATATTATTCCCAACCAAAATAAAGAAAAGCAAAAGGGAGCATGCATGCATGATTCATGACGATGGCATGCATGGCCTTTACGTCCGTTGCTCTCATGCATGAGGCCAAGCAAGGCGTCTGAGTTATAAAGCTGAGGGGACTTGCCTTTTATCTAAATTATACATGACTGGAGAAGCATGGGATGGTGGTGGCAAGGAAAGGTGGGGGTTGACGATGACCAACAATAAAAGATGGCGTGTTACGGTTGGAATCTCTTCCATTGTCATCAAACGCGTCATGGATCCTTTCCTTCTATTATTTGTACCGTCCAATAGAAGACGGAGGAGGCAGGACTTACTAACATCTGAATTCTTATCAGGAAAGTTCCCATGCGCTTCCAACAATTGTCAGCAAGTTATCAAACGCAAGATAATGCTTGAGTTAGGGTCTAATATCTCAATATATCTTAATAAACTTGAAATCTTAGCACGGCAAGACTTTACTTTTGGTAAAAAACCAGTATGCATGGTCCATTAAGTATCAATGACTAATATTTGACTTAAATATTTTTTACATTGCCGTGTCATAGTGATCATTCACAGTTATAAGGACATAGAATAGCTTTATACTGCCATAAAAATGAAGGAAAATGACATGATGATGACATTGACTGAGTCAACCTACCCAATAGTTTCGACTATAAGTATTTCTTTATACCAATTGTGACTTATTGTAAATTTACTACTAATCGGTTCTAAGAGTGCAAATAGATCGGATCAGATCATAGTTGATCTCGAATCAATTCGGTTTCTTGTTTGGGTCTTATTTTTGGATCCAAATCCAACCTAATAAAAGATCGAGTCGGGTTGAATCCACCGCTACAATTTTTGACTCAACGGGTCATTCAAATCGAATTGGATAATGTATAATCCGGACCTAACTCAAAAAATCCAGGTCTGGTTCAGGTCAACCTATCAATGGCTTCAGAATTTGTTTGTACCCCTGTGGGCTGCAGCCCGCAGGTCCAAATAATTTTACAAATTCAGATCAGATCGTAAGATTGAAAATCCAAAAATATCCAAATTTCAAATGGGTCGGGGTCGGATCGGGTCTGAATTTAATAAACTCAGACTCGACCTAAAAAATATAATGGGTCTAATTTTAGGACCCAAGCCAGCCCCACGGATCCTCCAAAAAGGGTCGGGCTGGGTCTAAGCGGATCAACCCGACCCATTTGCAACTACATATTAGCCCAATGTGAGAGCATGCTAACAGAAAAAAATGCACAGCCCGGTAGATGGTATGCATATTAACGAAGAAGAGATTATTGAGTTTGCTCCACACTGACCTTGATTTGGGACATGGGAAGAGTACATGGTCAGCCATTTCTTCTCCCAAATTGCATTTTGCAACTAATAAATCAGCCACTTCATATAGACAAGATAAAATCCTCGAATCCATATTTTGAGGCTTTGTAAACTTCTTTCCAAACATTGGAGATCACTCTACCAACGAAGGAGAGTGATCTCCATTTCCAGCTTGTATATGGGTATTGCATAGGTTTATAGGCCTATAGTGATCTCCATTCCCATTCCTGGTACTAGCTGTCTGCTCTATTCGATTAGATTTCCTTGTCATCAACTGCCCCTTGATTGGAGTTCCCCTCTCTCACTGCTGCAAGTTTCTCCTTTGTCCTCATAGGAACACTAAGGCTCCATGCCCTATGCAGCCACATGCATAGTGGTAAATTGGACTCCCTCAGATGTGAACAATTGCTAGATCTAGGCTTCACCTTTCTCACCCTCCAAGTCGACACTTGGGAATAGAGGCTCATTAAGGCTAGTTGAAATGCATACTCTAGAGCCACTGAGGTGGTAGCTCAGTGGAACGGGACCTTACTTTCAATTAAGTGGTTCCGAGTTCGAAACACGCATGCATCGATTAAATTGTGGAGACCGGATGCTTCTTGCTCGGACACGGGGTTTGGGATGGTCGCTGAGCCCAGAGGGGTCACTGAGCCGGGCCCACGGATGGGAAGGGCATGAGTAAAACCGATCGGGGTGCCCAACACACAGTCATTTTTGCTCGCCTCGAACATTTTCCTGGCGAGGTGGGAGCCCAGTGGGGGCTGCTACGCGGGGGTGGGCTTGTCCCTTCCTCCCCCCTTCCCCTTTTTCCTAGCAAAAAAAAAATACATACTCTAGCAAAGCATATGAGTTTGGGGATCTCTTTCCAGTGTCTAGCCAGAGTGGCTTGCCTGCAAATGATGCAATTTGTATGATCTTTTTCCTAGACCAAAAATTTGCAGGAATTTTCTCCATTCTCATCCAGATGGAAGCTCGATTAACCAGATTCTTAGAGGCCCTAAAATTTAGCTCCCAAGGCTCCAAGGCTAAAATTTGACCACCCACAACCTATGGCCCTCTGTTGGCCACCTTAATGTAGTCTTCCTCCATATGGAATCTAAACTTAAAGTGGCCAGCGCTAATTGGAAAGTTTCAGACTCTTCCATGAGCTTCCAGCGGTCCTTTAGTGCAAGTATTAAAAACTCAAGCCCTAGTCTTCTCTCCAACATACTCAAGTCTCTACTCTGCTCTTGCCTCCTACAAATCCCTATATTGGAAAACTTCAACCCTATTAAATTGGTTTATGAGTATATTGATCTCTTCCTCTATCACTCTACACACTGATAAATAGTCCTTCATTCTATTAATCACCATTCCCTAGACGTGATGCAGCCTCTGATCTTGTTTTAAGTAAACATCGACTCTCATCTTGCCTTTGCTTTCGCATCAATAGTCTATATCCTATGCAAGAATTATCTGTTATCGCACTTTTTCACTCTCTTTGCCAAAGTGGATGCTAATGAGCTTACTGGAGTCATCCATTGAGCTAAGGCTTGCCCTAAGTAAGGGCATTCTAAGCCATTAGAATGACCGCCTTCTTTTACTCATGTTCCCATTTTGAACATGTTACAAAATAGGAACATGTATGATACTTCCGCTTTCAGCAAAAAAAAAAAAAAACATGTTACAAAGCCATGTCTAACATACTCAATGCTGATAGCTCCATTAGGTTAGTGGGTGTGCAAGACCAAGCAGATTAGCATGTATGCCAAATTTGTGATATCATCATACGATAATACTGGAAGCGGTGCCTTAATCTTTAGAGCTGATGGTTCGTAACACTTTGGAGCATAAACAAATATAGCCCTCCAAATGAGGTTCTTTTCTCTTAATACCAACCTCCTTAATAAATTGAATTGATATAGAATTGCATAAATAAAAATATATATTATATATCTTGATTATAAAAATTATTTGTGATAATTATGGTAGTGGATTTGCACTACCAGCATGCAAAATGGATGTGTGCTGTCAGGTGGGTGTTCCTTTGTTTTTGAAGTTTAGACATCCCATCAATAAGATTTATGTAATAACTCAATACAAGATCAATAGGATTTGATGTAATCAATTGATATAAAGTTTCTGAAAATAAATTAAAAAAACCACATTCAAATGTACATACAACATACCTGATAATTTGATTTGAAATCTTTGAGAATTTTCTAGGTTTGGTTTAATACAGCTTCATCTTAGATAATTTTTTAGATTATTTCATCGGTCTTATTCCAAATTTGGCATTCGCCAAATTGGCTTAAAAGTGGGACAATATAAAAAAAGTTTTTTACATGGATATCCTTCTAAATATCGAATTTTGCATGAATACCCTCCCAAAATTGATATTTATATTTATACCCTCATAAAATACTTATTTTGCTATTCTATTTTTTTTATTCTTATTTTTGCATATGTACTCATGCCATTTAACACCGTTAAAAACTTAATGGTTTCAAATTAAAATGACTAAAATATCCTTAATGGATAGGCGTGCAAAGAGAAGATCGATCGTGGGATCGGCCGTGGGATTGCGATCGCCCGCGGGATCATGTCCCAATAGCAAAGAGGAGAAGACGGGGATAATAACATCATTTCAACATTTTATTTTATTTTTTTATTAATATAAATATAATTTTTTTTACGGTGTTAGAACAATCGTTAGATTAGGGTATTTATGTAATAACCCTGTTTTATAAGGGTATACATATAAATATTAATTTTGAAATGATATTCATGTAAAATTTGGTATTTAGTAGGGTATCATGCAGAAAATTCATATAAAAATGACAGTCAACGAAAACGTGGTGACGTGGTCCTTCTGGTCGTTTTCTCTTTTCTGTTTTTTCTTTTTAATTTTTGTTAATGGATGGATGGATGATGGCTCTCCATTCGCCGGGCCTTCTCTTGGAAATAGCGAAAGTGTGAAACCCTCGCTCTCGCGTTACGTGAGACGTTGCAAGTTCGAAAATTCAAAAAAAAAAATCAGAAGGAAAGAGGGAGGGAGTCGGGGCGGTATTAAAAAGGCAAGCGGTAGCGGGTCTCGGTGCCCCGCCCACCCCATCAAACCCCCACAAACGAATTCTCTCGTCCCTGCCGACCTCCTCCTCCCTCCCTCCTGAGAGAAACGGAAGTCAAACCCTAGCCGGCCCCCGCCAGAATCCCCGAAACCATCCGGCTCTCGTTGGCCTCAGAAGCTCCCTCTCTTCCCACGTTCCGGTGGCGATCGAGGTATTGTTTCTTTTTAATTTCTCTCCGGTTATGCACCTGTTTGGAGATTGATTCCGTATCTTTCTTTGAAATTCTTCATCTCTAGGGCTTTTTGTGATTGTTTTGGATTCGTTCTCGTTTCGTTTCTCGAAAAGTCAGATGCTCGTGTTTTGCCACGATCTCGTGCTGGTTTAGATGAATCGGTGCATATTTTCTGTGTAGTTTTGCAGGGGAGTTGTTCTCCTGGTTAAATGATATCCTACTGCTTCGAGACGACCGCGTAGTTGAATGATCGCTGTGGTCCTGGTATTGATCTCAAGATCGATCTCAAGAATAAGTTTCCCAGCTAGCTCCTAAGAGTAATTTTGTCCGAGAGCCGATTTGGGATTATCCACGAATCATCTCTAAGCTTTTGATATTGATAACTGTTGCCGCTCAAAAGCTTTGCTGTTTTGTTGAAGTCAACGTCTTTTTTCCCAGTATTTTTTTGTCAGATGACGATAAGTTTCTAAAAATGGAAAATTAAGCACTTCATCACACACAGTCACTGCAAAACTCGTTGCAGCTAGTCCAGCTTGGATTTAGCTTTTGGTTTCAAGAATTTTCATTGTTTGATTTTTGCTCAACTGTTTGTTTTGCTTATATATTAGGAGAAGGAAATGGAAACGAATGAGAAGAACAATCTGAGAGCACCACTTCTGCGACCTTCAGAAGATGTTGCCGTTAATTTTGCACAAGGTTCTCCGAGAAATGAGAAGAATACCAGGAAGGTCATGTTCAGGATCAGAGGAATTAAATGTGCTTCTTGTGTCGTGTCCATAGAATCTGCTATTGGGAATATGAAAGGAATTGAGAGCATCTCAGTGTCACCAATTCAAGGCCAGGCTGTAATCAGATACCGACCAGAATTTATCAATGTGAGTCAGCTAATAACTTTTATTAATGGGTCTCAATACTGTAAATGACAATTTTTGTCTACAACTGTGAGTATGGTTATCTTATATTGCGCCATAATGTTGAATTTGAACTCTTGTGATTGAGTTTGGTTAGATGGAAGTCTGCTTGCTTGCGAGGCCCTGTCTAATCTGGGCTGTGATTTGCCTTGACGATTTAAATATTAGGTTTGATGTGGGTTGGTTCCAGCTTTTCTAAACCTTAACCCAATGCAGTATAAGGTCTCGGGTTTTCCTCATGGACATACCCTTGAATGGTTTGACCAAAATTCAGTTCATGATGGATTTGGTTATAATCTAACTGTCCAACCAAGCTTTACCTTACTATTTGTTGATATGCTTATGAATGTTAATAGCAAGCATGTGGGGAAAATGAATTTTATTTTATTAGATAATGAAGTCTGCAGTAATGCTGAAGAGCATGAAACGAATGAGAACTTCTATGATTTTCTTAAATATGCTGTTCAGTGGTCTGTCCATTTTAGTGTTTATTGATTTTAATATTCGAAGGACAGAATTTCGTAGTATGTTATTTCAAAATTTTTGATACATGGTTAACTGGCCTAGAATCCACATTTAACAGATTTTTGCATTGCTTTTCAACTGTGAACTTGTTTCGCTGTGATCATGCTTGACCACCAGTGCAAGAAGTTTCTTCTTGCCTACATAGTGCATATTGGAATTATTCATAAAAAATTCCTATTAACTTTTTTCCTTAAAAGTTTTGGTGATATGAAACCGTCAGGTACCTGCACACCAGAATCCCATATTTTTATTGGTTTAAATTTTATATCATGCACGAAGATGCTCTTTTGTACTCGCTTTTTCACATGAATACAAAAATTTTACTCAATGAATATGAAGATTTGCTTACCCATAGAGAACTCTTACCAAAATTTCTACTTAAAAGTTTCACTTTTGGGAATATCTGGTACATGTGGCCTAGAAATCCTATGCTCAATCTGTTAAAGTTCAGTTCAAATTTTTATGCATGTAGTACTTTCTAATACTACATAATCTCTAAACCACTAGTATGAATATGAAAATTTGCTCATTGATTAGGGCTGGACTATGTCTACTAAAAAGAGCATCGAGCAGAGCTGCTGAAAGATAAGTTGATTTGTCAATTGTGTTGTTGTCTGCTGTTTTAACAAACTAATTGAACAATCAGAAACATAGTCAGTATAAAGTTCAAAAACAAAAAAGATAAAAACTTCAAGCTAGGAGAGGCACCTGATTGCTTCTGTTTGGTGATATATTTTAAATCCTATCGTTTCTAGACTCTGTTAAAACATGTTCAGTTAGATTGCTCTTAGTTTCTATCCCATTAATAATTATTTAATATGTATTCTTTATATGAAATCTGGATTCTGTCTTCAGGCAAAAACAATTAAAGAAGCCATAGAAGACTTAAATTATGAAGTTGATGAATTTCCTGAACAAGAGATTTCTGTATGTCGTCTTCGAATCAAAGGAATGGCATGCACAAGCTGCTCAGAGTCTGTTGAACGAGCACTTCTCATGGTTGATGGAGTTAAAAAAGCTGTTGTTGGCCTTGCCCTTGAAGAAGCCAAGATCCACTTTGATCCCAATGTAACTGATTCTGATCACCTAATTGAGGCTATTGAAGATGCAGGTTTCGGTGCCGACCTTATTAGCTCTGGAGATGATTTAAATAAAGTTCATCTGAAACTTGAAGGTCTCCATTCTCCAGAAGATGCCATCCTCATCCAGTCATCCCTTGAAGCAACTGAAGGTGTAAACCATGTTGAAATAGATCCAATGGGTCAGAAAGTAACTGTGGCCTATGACCCTGATCTCACTGGTCCAAGATCACTCATTCGGTGCATTGAAGAAACTGGTCAAGGCCCTAACTTCTTTAATGCAAGGTTGCATACTCCTTCAAGGCGTAGAGAAACAGAACGTCATCAGGAAATTAGGGCTTACAAGAACCTGTTTCTTTGGAGTTGCCTGTTTTCGATTCCAGTTCTTATGTTCTCTATGGTACTTCCTATGCTTTCTCCTATTGGTGACTGGTTAAGCTATAAGCTATACAACAATCTTACTACTGGAATTTTTCTAAGATGGGTCCTTTGCACTCCAGTGCAGTTCATAATTGGCTGGAGGTATGATTCTGAATACTACACTAGTTTCTTCCATGTTGTAATCATTGTTGGTGCCCTCATTAGCTGATATGATTTCCACCATCATTACCAACACCGTAATTGTTGTCTGCTGCCACTTAATATACTCTTGTGATGATACTTAATTTTCATTAAGAGAGGGTTTTCATATTGATTAACTCATATTTAATTCAGATACATGGCTTCTGATTCAATGTGATTTTGTCCTTATTTATTGCTTCTAAAATTTTACTGTTTCCCATGAGTCAACTTCAGTTTGGGGGGAGAGAGGAGGTGCTTTATTGATTACTAGTTATTTCTTGTTAGTACTTGGTAGAAGTCTTCTCCCCCCCTATTCTTTTTTATATCTTTCTATCATTTATGTTTACAAACTTAAATTGCCAAGTATGAACAACATTAATTAATATTTCACATTAATTAATTGTATTATAGTTTTGTTGCAATTGCTAATGCATATTTTTGTATGTGGCAATTGTTGCAGATTCTACATTGGATCTTATCATGCTTTGAAACGAGGCTCCTCTAACATGGATGTTCTCGTTGCATTGGGAACTAATGCCGCTTACTTCTACTCTGTGTATATTGTTATAAAAGCATCAACCTCACGATCATTTGAAGGACAGGATTTCTTTGAAACCAGTGCTATGTTGATATCTTTTATTCTGCTGGGAAAATATTTGGAGGTGATGGCAAAGGGTAAGACATCAGATGCTTTGGCGAAACTGACAGACCTTGCTCCTGAGACAGCTTTTCTGCTAAATTTGAATGGGGATGGGAATGTCATCTCAGAGACTGAGATCAGCACCCAGTTACTACAACGAAATGACGTGATCAAGATTGTTCCTGGTGCAAAAGTCCCAGTTGATGGAATTGTTATAAAAGGTCAGAGCCATGTGAATGAGAGCATGATTACTGGAGAAGCAAAGGCTATTGCTAAGAGACCAGGAGACAAGGTTTCATCCTAGTAAACTTGTTACTATTGTCATAGTTTTGCAAGCTTCTTGTATTCTAAATACTCTCTTGCCTACATATTGCAAGCAGGTTATTGGAGGTACGGTGAATGAGAATGGGTGCATACTAGTTAAGGCCACTCATGTTGGGTCTGACACTGCTTTGTCACAAATAGTTCAGCTGGTGGAAGCTGCTCAACTCGCAAGAGCTCCTGTGCAGAAATTAGCTGACAAGATTTCAAGATTCTTTGTTCCAACTGTATGTTCCTTATTTGATTATCTTCTGCTATACAAGTATCCGATCAATAACTCTCCGTAAAATTGTTTTTTGCTGTTATAAGACTGATAGCTATTTATAGTTATAATACTGATTGTTATTTACAGTTATAAACCCCTTTAGGTTAACTTGTTCTAATTTGATATTTGTAAGTGGATCTTTTCCTAATTTGGAATGTTTTCTGCGGGAAGTGGGGCAGAGCCCTAATCTTTGGTCCTATCTTTGTAATCTTCGACATTTAGTACATGTAGGCTTTAAGAGCATGTATTTATGTGGATACAGATGGTACAAATCTGTGAAGAAATTTACTATGCTTGAGCTGCTCCTGTGCAACATAAAACCCATAAGTATTGCACTAGTGCTTTGTGGAAACTTTTCTTCCACTTGGCGGCAGATCTAAGCTGGCTTACAAATCCTAGATTTGTAACACTTTATGAAGTTTGATCTGCATACTGATACTGCTGAGAGGAGTATTTGGATGATGATCTCTTTTCTAACCCTTTCTATTTTTACTTTTATATTTTTATAAGGTTGTGGTGGCTGCATTTCTTACTTGGCTTGGCTGGTTCATTCCTGGAGAAGCTCACCTTTTACCACGGAGTTGGATTCCGAAGGCCATGGATGGTTTTGAGCTTGCTCTACAGTTTGGGATTTCAGTATTAGTGGTTGCCTGCCCATGTGCTCTAGGACTAGCAACACCAACAGCTGTTATGGTTGCCACTGGAAAAGGAGCTTCTCAAGGGGTCCTTATCAAGGGTGGTAATGCACTTGAGAAAGCACACAAGGCAAGTAAGACAAAACTGCTGTGGTTTCTCTTTGGTTATCATGCTGTGGTGTTAGTTCTAATTGTTTGATCCAGATTTTGGTGATGCTATTAATGGTGAGACTGATGATTATCTGACATTCTTCATTAATACAGGTGAAAACTGTCGTATTTGATAAGACTGGAACACTGACTGTCGGGAAACCTGCTGTAGTTCACACAAAAATCTTCACAAATATGCCACTACAGGAGTTCTGTAACTTGGCTTCTGCTGCAGAGGTTAGCCTTTAAAGCAATATATAGTTCTTTCAGATACTTATAGTGGATAATTGTTTTGTATCCAGGATTATCTGTCTGTTTGCT
Organism: Phoenix roebelenii; assembly: GCA_025769935.1. Taxonomy (NCBI): domain Eukaryota; kingdom Viridiplantae; phylum Streptophyta; class Magnoliopsida; order Arecales; family Arecaceae; genus Phoenix; species Phoenix roebelenii. The sequence goes on from JAOXJJ010000170.1 coordinate 13,196, forward strand.
ACTGCAGGGTTGCACTGAACCTTTTTTAGTTCAGGATGAACTTCTGATTTCTTTCAGAATACCTGGATCAATGTTTCTTAGCACTTGTCTCTTTGGAGACATCTCATAAAATTTCCTTGGCATTTTATTGTTACTTTTGTCAGGCTAACAGTGAGCACCCTTTAGCAAAGGCTGTGGTGGGGCATGCAAAGAAGCTTCACCAGCTGTATGGGTCTTACAATGATCACACAGTAGAAACGAAGGACTTTGAGGTGCATCCTGGTGCAGGTGTTAGTGCAAATATTGGTGGTAAAATGGTTCTGGTTGGGAACAAGAGGCTCATGCTTGCCTTCCAAGTCCCAGTAAGCCCCGAGGTTCAAGACTATATGTCAGACGCTGAAAATTTAGCGAGGACCTGTGTGCTGGTTGCTGTCGATGGTATGATTTGTGGAGCTTTTGCCGTGTCTGATCCCTTGAAGCCCGAGGCTGGACATGTGATCTCATTTCTAAATTCAATGAGCATCTCAAGCATTATGGTAACTGGTGATAATTGGGCTACCGCCAATGTGATAGCAAGGGAGCTTGGAATAAGTACAGTGTTTGCTGAAACAGATCCAGTGGGAAAGGCGGAAAAAATTAAAGAGCTGCAGGTAAGCTTAAAATATTGATCCGGTTTTATACCTTACTCTTCCAAGCCAAATTCTTGCATGCTTAGTTGTATATTCTTTTTTTAAGAAAAACAGTGGGGACATCGTCACCAGGGTTCGAACCTTGGACCTCTCTCAAATGGAGATGGTCACCAACCAGCAGAGCTATGGCTGGTGAACTAGATATACTTTTCTGTCATCTGTCGTACACCGGTTCTCTGTTTCTCTATAATATGACATGGAAGAATCTAGAAGAGGATATCACAGATGATAATAGTTAGTCTGCTACAACTAGATTAATTGAACTAGTTAAACCAATTCAACAAGTTCTAACTCAATAGAAAAATAAACATCCTTGCTGAACTATCTGCATAAACTTTCTGAGTCTAGTTTCCAGGTCATTTGAAGGTGAGACAGGTTAGTGTACTGATTTATCTGGTAAAACACCATATCAATATGGTTCATCTAGCCTGTGTCAACATTGAAGTTTGTTAGAAGGTTTTTCAGTTTCCTCTTTGCTGAATGCTATCATTTTCTTTTTCGTTTAAGTCTTAACTGAGACTGTAGGAGTTTCTACCACATGCATTATTCTGCCCTTTAGTCCTTTGCTTGATGCATTCTAAACAGTTAGAATTTAGATTTTGAGATGTTACATTGCTAACAAAGGAAGTTTACAAGAAGGATGACATGGGGAGGAAGGAAAATGAGAAATTTCATTCTACTTATAAAGCGGTGATATTCAATTTTTGTTAAAGATATTATAAATCTAAAATTGCATAAAAACAAGTAAAATCACACAACATCATGATTTTATGGTATATATGAATGAAAGTACTAAATTAAACAGCTAAAGTTCATGACCATCTGCACCTCTTCCCTTTTTTTCCCAAGAAAATTAGAAGTAAACATAGTGTCAAGAATAGTTAGTTACTTATGCCATAGAATATCATTTCACATTGCAGATGAAAGGATTGACAGTGGCAATGGTGGGAGATGGAATTAATGACTCACCAGCATTGGTTGCTGCTGATGTCGGTATGGCAATTGGTGCCGGCACTGACATTGCTATTGAAGCTGCTGATGTTGTTTTAATGAAGAGTAACCTCGAAGATGTGATCACTGCCATCGATCTCTCAAGGAAGACAATTTCTAGAATCAAGCTTAATTACATGTGGGCCTTGGGGTACAATATACTTGGCATGCCAGTTGCTGCTGGGGTCCTCTTCCCTTTCACCGGAATCCGACTGCCACCTTGGCTTGCCGGGGCATGCATGGCAGCCTCATCACTCAGTGTCGTCTGCTCCTCTCTCCTCTTGCAGTCGTATAAGAAGCCGTTGCATATCCAAGATGTTCAGGGATCTGATGAGTACTCCAGTTCAGTCTAAGTTATCATCTCCTTTGTATCATCAAACTTTCCCACAACATGATTGCGAGATTCCTCGCCGTTGTTATAAGAATCAGATGAGTATAGCTGTTAGTCCATCAGGTTATACCCTCATTGTCCCAATGCATCCTTGCTTTCCTATTAACATGATTGGAAATTGCTGATCGGTCACAAGAACTAATGGCTATAGTTGAAGTGTCTGTCCGTCAAGTTCTTCTAAAGTTGGTATTAGCTTTGATCTGTATTGTAGCATCAAACTTAATAAGTTGGTCAAGAAGTTACTGATCATTTTTCTGTGATCTAACAGCTGTAACTGTTAGTCCAGGTTTTCTCTAATTTGATGTGAGCTGTGATTTCTGTTGCTTCATTAACTTTTCTGAATAACATGTTTGGGAAATTTCTCTTTGTTTTATTGTGAACAGTACCTCTCCAATTTTTTTATATGCTAATAATCTTCACTTTATCATTGAACTATTTGATATGGCTCGGATTTGCCATCCCTAAAATCTCGTTTGATAGCTCTACTTGCCAACCAGACAGCAATATATGTCTAGCAAAATCAACAGCAATCAAATTTTCAAATAATCAGTGTGATTAAAAAAAACATCTGATCACGGTGCATCTAAAAAAGAATATCTTAATCACCAAGCCAAATAATAGGCTTTATTATTTGGGAAGAAAACAAGCCTTTTCGGCCATCTTGCCTTTTTGTTTTTAATTTTTCCTTTAACTCTGCTTTAATTCTAAGGGGTTTAAGACACTTCAACTTCGAAGAGAGAAACAAAGGAATAGAGGGTAACGATAGAAGGGAGAGAAAAAAAGAGAGCAGTGAGACTTAGCCCAGATCTACTACTATACATTTCACAATCAACTAAAAAAATCTTAAAATATTTGAATATTAATTATAATTTTATTCAAAATAAAAAATATATTATGAAAATAAAGTAGGCAACATGGTGTTCTCTTGGGAGCGCTAAATGGTGATCGATATTGAAATATAAAATTTTAATTAAATATTTTGAAAAATAAGTGAAATATAAAATTAAAATACAAGAAGAAGAATGATAATTCAAAAGTTGTGCTAGATTGTTTTTTGGTTCATTTTGAAGTGAACACTAACAACATGTTTCATTTTTTTTTCCTTTTCTCGTTTCGTTCATGTAAATGACATCTCTTTGGATACTCACGCAATACCGTTTTTACAACAATAGGTTTTGCATATAAATTCTATTTGATTATTAACTTTGTAAAAACAAAAAAGAAGATTTAGGGGGATTTTATTGGGTATTTTGTAAATATGCATTGCTCACTTTATTGCGAGAGTCAATGGTAAAACCATCTAGAAATCCTTAACTATATATTATTTTGCGAAAAAAAAATCTAATTTTTCTTACAAAATTAATAATTAAATATTTTTATGCAAAAACCGACTTCCAGTACTCATATTACTTAATTTAAGAAAGATAAATACGAGAAGCGTGTCGAGCCAAAAGCAGAGAAACTTAATTTGCAAGCATTTTGTCGAGTGACTTGATACGGTGAGATCCAATTCTTCTCATCCAATGCGGCCATGGTGGTTTCGGTTCAAGGCGAGCGGCTCCATATAGAGCAAACCGGATTCTTGCACCTGCTTCGACCGAACCGCTCACGGTTCACTTTAGGTCCGCTCCGACCATGCGGTTGCTAATTTTATTGCCTTCAGACCCCCAAATGGCTATGGGGTCTGTATGCAACGGTCCATGCAGCTCGCTCGCTTTCTCTTTGTCTCTCTTCTCGCCGCACCCTCCGGCCAAAGAGTCTCCATTTTTACGCCTTCAAGCTCTCAAAGCACCGCGCGTTTTCGTCCATCTCGTCGTCGAAAGCCTAGCCTCGTTGGATCAAAACCATAAGGTTTCTCATCTCTTTGAACCTGTTTTCCTGAAATCTAGGGTTTCGTTTCGGACTCGGCTGTTCGGATCGATGGGTTTCTGGGTGTTTTTCTTCTTCGATTTCTAGGGGTTTTGGGTAATGCCTGTAAGCCGGCCCTGAGGAAGAGGGGAAGCCATGGATAATTCGATGACTGGTTGCGGCTTTCTCGCTGGAACATCCGCCGACCCTTCCGTACACCACCGCCCCCAGCCGCACGACCCCCTCCCCCACCTTCAACCAATGCTCGCTGCCGGCCTCTTCGACCCCGCCACCGCTTCTCTGAACCCCCCGTCTCGCGGGAAGGGCATCTCCCCCTCCTCCACCGCCGCCGCCACCAGCGACGATGACGACCAACTCCCAGCCGCCGCCGCTGCCGAGGAGAACGGCCACGGGCAACAGACCGGCACGGGATCGGGCAAAAGGGGCTCACCTTGGCATCGTATGAAGTGGACCGACGAGGTGGTCCGGCTGTTGATCCGGATCGTCGCCTTCGTCGGGGATGACTGCGCTCATGAGGCCGTGGACGGGACGGCAGGTGCTGTGAAGAGGAAGCACGGGGCCGCATTCCAGAAGAAAGGAAAATGGAAGATGGTATCCTTACTGATGCAAGAAAATGACGCCTTTGTTTCGCCGCAGCAGTGCGAGGACAAGTTCAATGACCTGAACAAAAGATACAAGAGGTTGAACGATATCCTTGGTCCCGGGACCTCCTGCATTGTCGTCAATGATCCTGCAAGCTTGGAGTCGATGCCCATCTCCCAAAAAGCAAAGAGCGACGTGAGAAAGATCCTGAGCTCGAAACATCTTTTTTACAAGGAGATGTGCGCGTACCACAGCGGCCAGAAAATACCTGATTGTCCTGATATCAATTTGCAGAGCTGTTCGCTACCACACGTCACATTGTCGAAAGATGGCAATCAGTGTGTTGATGGGGAGGGGGAGGAGGACGAGGATGAGGCAGATCATGATGAAGGGGATGAAGAAGAGGGGAGCGAAGAGGTTGAGAGAGGGGGATTTGAGAGTTTCCTTGCTGAAATGGATGCAGTCCTTCAGGACCCGTCGAGATCACCATTAGAACAGCGGGAGTGGTTGAGGATGCGGGCATTGCAACTCGAGGAGGAGAGATTGGACATTGAGACTGAAGCTCTGGCAATAGAGAGGCAGAGGTTCAAGTGGCAGAGGTTCAGCAGCAAGAAGGATAGGGAGATCGAGAGATCGAGGCTAGAGAATGAAAGACTGATGCTTGAGAACGAGCGAATGAGGATGCAGGCAAGGCAGAAGGAGTTGGAGCTGCATTTCAAGAGGTCTGGAGACTCGTTAGAGTCTGCTGGTTTTGGGACAGAGGAAGAGCAAGGACGGGAGCAGATGGAGTTTGGAAGGGTCCATTAAGATTTTGTCCTTGAGACTAACCATTGGCATTTCTAAAGCATTGATCGTCACCTTTGTTGTTGAGGTTTCTTCTGTACAGCTGGGGAGGTATTATTGGTAGGCTATACTTCATGTGGCTTTCTCTGAATTCACCATGTGGACTTTTTCAATTACTGTAGATGTAAGTTATAACTTGAGATGATCATATCTTATGATGTGTTAAACAAGGATTGCTTGCGTTCGGTATGTCTGGATAAGGCTATGTATGGTGTCGCGTGGACATGGACGTTGAGACCAGATTTGGACATGTGTCAAACTTGGCAAGAGAAAAAAAAATCAGAATACAAGGACATGCAAAAAAAAAAAAAGTTAAATATGTTTAAAGTTTTTAAATATTATATAATAGAAAAAATGAAAAGATGTTATAGGCTAAGACGGTTCGATATACATGTCTGTCATATAATTTCTAAAATTAGTTCAGAGTTACAAGAACCATGATATTTTGCATAATTATTTGAATACCTACACATTATGTTCTAAAAACAATAAAAACCCACATGCATCACAATCACAGTTGCGAGCACTTATTGTTGAAAAGGATCATATTTTATAGCATTTTGTAGAAGTTGCAAGAAAAGAACTTGATAAGAACCCAAGTGTCCAATGTGTAGTCAATTTGCTGATACATGTTTGACACAGATTCTTTGAACTAGACATTAGGCCTGTTAACGAGCCGAGCTGCTCGGGCTCAGCTCGGTAAAAGCTCGGCTTGAGCTCGGCAAAAGCTCGGCTCGTTAGTCAAACGAGCCCGAGCCTGAGCCCAAAATGAGGCCCGTTTAAATCTGAGTTCGAATCCGAGCAGCTCACGAGCCCAAACGGAGCTTGTGACTTAACACGACCAATTTTTTTTTTCAAATATTTAGATCTCTCTCGGATCCTTCAGAATGATGTGATGTGGCAGCGGAAGAGATGGCCTGACAACACTTGTGGGGGAATGTCACTTCTCTTGTATCAAAAGTGGGTGGGAACAGCTGGAAGTTGATGGTCTCGAGACTAAGCTCAGTGGTCTGTCTCGAGGAGAGGCTAAGCCCACGTCCTCTATGTCAGAAATGGGTGGGATACTTAGAGGGAGAGAGAGAGAGATTGAGAGAAGGGGGTAGGTAGAAGAAGGCGTTTGGAGACGGCACCAGCAAGGAGTCCTGCGCCACCGGCGACTGCAGGACCGGTGAGGTGGGTTCTCAAGAAAGCAACTCAGGCCGAGCTCCAAGCATGGGTTCTCAAGAAGGCTCCGAGCGTCGGCGGTCGTGGTTCGATGCTAGGCATAGAGAGGCTTGCGATGGCGCTTCGCACCGTCAGCGGGTGGGCTCGGGGCTTGACGAAGAGGAGGCGCCGGGAAGAATAAAAAGCACCCGGCTCCTCTCCTCCGGAGCCGGTGGCGCTCTTCTCCGGCGCTGGACGACGGACAACCTTCCCTTTCTCTTCTCCGGCGTTGGAAGACGGACAGCCTTATCCTCCGGCACGATTGGCCGGTCTTCCATGGGAGCCGCAAGTAAAGGTATGTGAGTGTTAGATGCTTGATAGAATGTTACAAAGAAAAGAAAGACACTCCGAGCTCGGGCGAGCTCGGGCGAGCTCGAGCTCGAGCTTTTGCTTTGCCAAGCAAGCCCGAGCTCGAGCCCAATACAGAGCTCGGTATCGAGCCCGAGCCTGAGCTCAAACTTCTATGAAACGAGCCGAGCTTGAGCCTGAGGCTCGGCTCGGCTCGTTAGCAGGCCTACTAGACATGAGAGTCCAGGTTACATAGGCTATGCGTGAATTATTGCTTTCGCTGACATTATGCAGATTGACAATGTTGTTTTTATGTAGCCTTAGAACAAATGAACTTTTATATACTTTTCAATATTTAAAGAAAGTTTGAAAATGCTAAGTTGCTAATATATGGATGAGAGAAACTAGTTTTATCATATGCTCTCTCTCTCTCTCTTCCTTTTTTTTTTGTTGGAGATCATGTTGCAAAAGCATAATATGAGAGTCGTTGCTTGTCATAATAGGGTATTGGATGTTAAGGTTGTGAAGGATTGAAGGGGATATGTGCTGAATCATTGAACTGGCTGCAAGTTTATGGTTCTCGAACAATAGAAAAAAATATTCTTCTAATTGATAAAATAACTTAACTATATATTGTGTTCTTTAGCAATTCATTTTGGGACATTTACTAAAACAAGGCAGCATTGGGTGTCGGAAGAAAGCAACTATGAAATGGGAAGAATTGTATATTCAAAGAAAGCATGGATGCTTTGGTAAGAAGTGGTTGCTATTTATAGTCTTAGGTCAAGAAATCTTCTGATCTTAGATAGGCAATAGTAAAGATCAGTGAAGCCACTGTCAGTTTAGCATAAATAAAAACCTATGAATGCTTTCTAGTTTTGTTGATTGGAAACTTAGAAGGGCCAACAGGATGGTTGGGACTCAATTGTATACGGAAATGCTTCTAGGATTGTCTTTTGGTTAATTGTTTCATCCACTTAGGGATGCTCACAAACCAATTCTTAGATTTCAGAAAAATCATAGGCTTGGATTATCCTCAAGTTTTAGGGTTTTAAGTTGTAAGGGTACAGCAAATTCTGATTGTGCATGATGTGCTCTTGCAGGGTAGGGAGGAAAGAGATGAAGGTTAGGGATCATATAATCCTGGCAGTTTTGGCTTGTTCAATTAAAATTGGAATATTGCTTTTGGATATGCTTGAGTTTGTGGAGTTTGGTTTGCATGTAGTTTGGCTTGAGATTTAGGGTTTTCATCAAACATGTCAAGGGAAACTCTTTTTCTTTTTGTGCATATGATTTCCAAAATTAGTTCAACGCAACAAGAACCATGATATTTTGCATTGGTATTTGGATACCTACAGACTATGTTCTAAAAACAATAGGTATTTTGCATAGTTCAACGTGACAAGAACCATGATATTTTGCATAGGTATTTGGATGCCTACAGACTATGTTCTAAAAACAATAAAAGCCCACTTCTATCATGATTACAGTCACATCCACTAATTATTGAAAATTTCCTACTTTATGGAAATTTGTAAAAGTTGCAAGCAAAGAGCTCAATAAGAACCCAAGTATCTGACGTGTCTCTGATTTGCTGATACATATCCATCACAAATTCTTTGAGCTAGACATGAGAATCTAGGTTACATAGGCTATGCATGAACTATTGCTTTAGTTAACATTATGCGAATTGACAATTTTGTCTTTATGTAGCCTTAGAACAATGAATTTTTATATGTTTTTCAATATTTAATGAAAGTTTAAAAAAGCCTCACTCGCTGCTATATGGATGAGAAAAACTAATTTTATATGTGTTTCGAGATTATGTTGCAAAGAAAAATATGAGATGGTCATTGTTTCTCATAATATGATATTTGGATGTTTAGGTTTCGAAAGATTGAAGGGAATATGAGCTGAATCATTGAACTGGTTACGAGTTTATGGTTCTTGAACAAAGGAAAGAAATTCTTCTAATTGATAAAATAATGTGGCTATATATTGTGTGCGTTAGGAATTCTTTTGGGGATGATTACTAAAACAAGTTCTCATTGGGTGTCAGAAGAAAGCAACATGAAATGGGAAGAATTGTATATTCTAAGAAAGGAAGGATGCTTTGCTTAGAAGTGTTAACAATTTATAATCTTAAGTCAAGAAATCATGTGATCTCAGGTAGCCAATGGTAAGGATCAGAGAAGCAACTGCCACTTGAGCTTAAATAAAAACATGTGGATGCTTTCTAATTTTGTTGACTGGAAACTTAGAAGGGCCAATAGGTTGGTAGTGACTTGATTGTTTAAGGAAATGCTTCTAGGTTGCGTCTTCTAGGTAATTGTTTCATCAACTAAGGGATGTTCATAAATCAGTTCTTAGAATTCAGAAAAACCATAGACTTGGATTACCCTAAGTTTTAGAAGTTTTAAGTTATAGGGGTACAGCAAATTGTAATCATACATGATAAGCTGCTCTTGCAGGTTGGGGAGGAGGGGTGAAAGTTAGGGATCATATAATCCTGGTGGTTTTGGCTTGTTCAACTAAAATTGGAATATCTGCTTTTGGATATGCTTGAGTTTGTGAAGTTTTGGTTTCACTGGTTTGGATCGAGATTCAGGGTTTTCGTCAAAGATGCCAGGGGGGTGTTTTTTAGCTTATAATTTCCAAAATTAGTTTACTGCTGCAAGAACCATGATATTTTGCATAGTTATTTGAATACCAACGCACTATGTTCTAAAAAATAATAAAAGCCCATCTCTATCACCATCGAAATCACTGAAACTTGTTGAAAGGATCCTAGTTTATAGCAATTTGTAAAAGGAACTCGATAAGAACCTGTGTCTAGTGTGTCTCCAATTTGCTGATATATACCTGACACAGATTCTTTGAGCTAGATGTGAGAGTCTAGGTTACATAGGCTATCCATGAGTTATTGCTTTGGCTGACATTATGCACATTGACAATGTTGTTTTCATGTAGCCTCGTACCAATGAACTTTTATATGCTTTTCAATATTTAAATAAAGTGTAAAACTCCTAACTTGCTATTGTATGAATGAGATGAAATAAATTTATCAGCTTTTCTCCTTTTTTTTCAGATCATGTTCAAAACAAAATATGAGATAGTCATTGGTTCTCATAATAGGGAATCGGATGTTGAGGTTGTGAAAGATTGAAGGGGATAGGAGCTGAATCATTGAATTGGTTACAAGTTTATGGTTCTTGAACAAGTGGAAAAAATTCTTCTAATTGATAGAATAGTGTAGATACAATGGGTGCTTGAGCAATTCTTTTGGGGACGATTACTAAAACAAGACCTCATTGATTGTAGGAGGAAAACAATGACGAAATAGGAAGAATTGTATATTCCAAGAGAGCGTGCACGAGTTGGTAAGAAGTGTTACCATTTATGATCTTAGGTCAAGAGATCTTGTGATCTTAGATAACCAATGGTAAAGATCAGAGAAGCAACTGCCACTTCAGCATAAATAGAAACCTACGAATGCTTTCTAATTTTGTTATTCGAAACTTAGGGATTCGATTGTATAAGAAAATGCTTCTAGGATTGTGTCTTTTGGGTAATTGTTTCATCAATAAGGGATGTTCACAAATCAATTCTTAGAATTCAGAAAAATTATAGGCTTGGATCACCCTTAAGTTTTAGAAGTTTTAAATTGTAGGGGTACAGCAAATTCTAATTGTGCATGGTAAAGAACTCTTGTAGGGTGGGGAAGAGAGAGGTGAAGGTTAGGGATCATAGAATTTTGGTACTTTTGCTTGTTCAATTAAAATTGGAATACTTGCCTTTCAATATGCTTGAGTTTGTGGAGTTTTGGTCTGAGTGTAGTTTGGCGTGACATTCAGGGTATTTGTCAAACATGTCAGGCGAAAATTTTTCTGAACAAAATAGAAAGATCAAAGGGAAGTTATGAAACACCATTTTTGAGTATATTTTGTTATACGGTAACTTTGTGTGTGTAGTTTTGATAATTTTAGGCCGAAACTAGTATCTATTAAGATGCATGAACAAGTACAAAAAAGTCCAGGTAATTATAGACTATATTTTGAACTAGTATATAACCCAGTGCTAACAACCATCATCCATATAGATGGAGGTTTTGGGTTCAAATGTTAGTGGTGCCATTTCTTAAAACCTAGTTTGGAAACTAGATAAGCAGTTCTGATTAATTTTTTGTTATCCTTGATGGTATAGCTGGTATCAGAACAAGGTTGGCTAAGTCGAGATATAACTTATTTGTGTTTGGATATAACTTAAGGTATAGCTGGTGGATGCTCTTGCAAATGATTAGTTTTGGATAAGATCCTCTGAACCGGTACTGGGATCCGTGCCGGTCGGCTACCAGTTTGGTACGGGGTGAACCAGGCGGTTCACTCCGATTCAATAGACCATAATTTGAGCCTTTTAAAAAGGTGAGGGCCCAAACTGGTTCAGACCGATGTGAACCGAGCAGTTCGCACCGGTTCCGCTTCGAACTACTTGATTTGGAGCGGTTCAGGGTGCTTCGGGGAGGATTTCGAAATTGAGGACCGAACCGATCCGGTCTCCTCTAGTTCAGTTCTGTACAAGGTGAACCAGGCAGTTCAATTCGGTACAGAATGTGCCAGGCAGTTCGGCATATCTTGGGTTTGGATCTCTCGCTATGATAGGTAAAAATCTTATGCTAGTTTCATGTCATAATGAAACTAACCTTAAGTTCCAATTTCCTTATTTGGTAGAATTTTTAGTTGTGAGATAGGTCTTTGTGATAGTTTTTTCGGGTTCTCTATCTTTGAAGGTCTCTGAATTGCACATGAATAGGAAAGCAACCTAAGTGTTGAACCTAGTTATTAACACATGATCTAAGTCTTTTGAGTAGATCATTATTGTGGTGTGGATCCTATCTACCACTAGGGCATCAACATTGATACAAATGCATGAGTTGCTTGAGAGAAGAGGAGCTTTTAGACCTTTGGCTGTTTCACTGTGATTAAATTGGCTGATTTGAATGTCTTAGTCTGGTCTATTAAGACCCTATTCTTTTTAACATTGTCCAGTTGTGATTCATGGGTATTTTTGGCTAGTGGCTACTGATACGAAGGTTAAATCTATGCAGGATTTCAGTAAATCAGGCAATTTTATTCGAGGCTTGGACAGAATACTGTTGAAGGGTGTTCGAGAATTAGACTGAAACTATGGATATTGTCTTGTATTCTATTAGATGTTCCTATTCTCTCTCTCTCCCAGGGGCCTTTCTTCTCTTGGGGGACTACTACATAAAGAGTTCTTCGAGTACAATATTCTTTTCATTTTATCATTATTCTCATATCTACCTATCAACTTGTCAAGGATTAAGGAGTGATCGAAATGTTTCCTCCTTTTCTTCTATTTCATTTATTATAGTTTTTGCTGCTTCTGGGAAAAGGATTAATACTTCTGTCAAGTATAGAAGATTTAAACATTAGATCACCATGTGGATAAGCACAAAGGGTAGTCAGATACTGCCAACATTTCTATGCTTTCAAGAATTAAATAAATATGAGATTATGCATGAGAACTCAGTATACATGAGAATTCATTGGAAAGACAGCATGATTGGCTCTCCATGCACAATTCATGATCAATTTATTTTTTTTTCATATCCATTCTACAAGTTTATTTTTCATAAATAATTTCTTTTCATGACTGGACACCTTTGTAACTAACTATTCAATTGCAAAGCAAAATTATCACTGTTAGTGTTATTATTTACAGTAGCTGCAAATACATAGTGAATGTCTGGTAAGATTTTTTTTTTTTTTTTTTGCATATATAAACCTCTGAGTATGTGCATATTAGGATGTTTGTACACGTCTGGGTCCATTCATCGGAGTAGTGCTGCTGATCAATGCCCTTTTATCTATTTATGTCAAATATATGAAGTACTTAAAACATCTACAACAGTAGCTGCAGTTTTTTGTTATCTATAAGGTTGTGCGCTGATACCATTACTACATAATTGATGTTAGCTATAATTAGTTTATCTTTTCTGGGTGAGCTTCCATTGATTCGCTAGTCTATCATAACCAACCACTTGAAATTTTTATGAGTATTTTGTGAGTTACTTTTTTCCTGACACAACTGCAGAATTCGAGATACCTCCATTCAATAGGTACCAACATTAGTTCTTCCCTCCAAATGAAACTCTATGATTTGGTTTTGTAGATTTTGTTGCTTTTGATTTTTTAAATGCCAACACAGCTGCATGTCTAGCAGCTTCTGCAGCACGGGCATTTTTCACGTGCAAAGCTGCAGATATTGATTTCTGTTCAGCCCACTTTATTTAAGAATATAATATTGAAATTTTGACTTCAACCCTGTTGAAGGAACGTTGCTTCAATTATCCGACTGGACACTGCATGAGAAGATATCCCCAATTCTTCGGATGTATAGGACTATCTTTTCTTGTTAGGTTTTTATTACAGAATCTTTTCTACCTTTTGTTTTCAACATGAATTTGTTCTGATATCATGCTGATCCTTTCAAAGTTATTTTGATGAGTACAGTCTTTACTGGCTTGCTATACTCTTACTATGAGATGTAGCATCAACATTCTTGACCAAAATCTCTTCATAGCAAAGGAATGAAGTTCTTTTGCTGGATGTTCAGCTTTTTCTTTCATAAGTAGAAATGTTCAGATCTGGTAGCGTACTTGTGCTGAACTCACTGTGCTATTTAAGGCCTTGTGATTTTTAGATTGACATAGACAAGTTAAGAAGAGCAATTTGATTAGGAGAAATAATTCAATTGTTTGGTCAAGATATCCAGGATGTGTCTTGGGTGGGTGTTCATACGTTGTGAATGAGGGACACAGAAAAAAAAAAAAAAGAGTTCTTCTGTTTTGTATGGTCTGAAATTAATTTCAGGAACTTAATATATGGAAAATTAAAAAACGATGTCTACATGGAAAATCTGTGTACAAAATTGAGCTTAAGCCTCAATAAGATGATGAAACATAGGAGGAAAAGGGAGGGAAGAATCCCACCCAGTCTGTTTGGTGTGCTTAGCACGAATCTCAGTGAGGCACCCCATAATCATTTATGATTTAGTTGAAAGGAACTGGAATCTCAGCATATGGCCTTGAAGAGTAATGTTGTAACTATACCTGAAATAAGAGAAAATTAATTATTAAACTGGGTATTCATTTAATACTAAACTACTAACCGACTCTACATTCGCTTCTCTTCTTTGGGCCTTGAAGCAGGCAAGTTTTGGTTTCCTTGAATTTTTGCAAGAAAAACATCTTCACTGCTGAAACCTTTGACAGGAAATCAGTATAATGTCAAGCTCTGAGACCTGGCTAGCAGTTAAGAGACTTTTATACTCAAAGAGGAGTGTCTTCTACTCTAGGCCATTCGGCATAAGTTTCTTCTTCTTCAGCCCTTATATGAACCTAATTCTATAGGTTTTTCTGGTTTCTATTAAGATATTCTTTGGTTTCCTAACTTTTTGGCTCAAGTGAATAGCTTGAACAGAGGTAAATTGAACTTCTTGCTGCAGTTGGCGTCCATTTTTTATTGAGGGACCCCAAGAGTAGATGTTTGTATTTGATTAATTTAAAAGGTTTCGGTCGCTTGTCCCTATGAATTCTTTTCCGTACAAAGTTGAAGTTTATATTGGCTGAGTAGCTGATTCACAAAGGCTGAATTCACCATGGACTAATAGATCACTAACAAGCTTGGCTTCAATTGATCTTATCAAGCTTCTCTCAGGTGAACTTTTAGATACATTCTACCTTTCTAATAGTTAAAAGGCTGCTTGAATTCTGATCTCCACAAACATGGTTCCAAGAAATGAACGACTAGAGTTTGAGGTACACGAGTTGGAAGTTTTTTGAGTTCTTTATCAGGAGAAGTTGAATCTCATGTTTAAATGTTTGTCAGCCATGAATGTCAGATATTTCATTTAACTGTTGATCAGCAGTTAGAAAAGGAACAGAATTCACCTAGAGGTCAGAAGATCTCCATTAACAATAAATTATAAATAAACTGATGCACATAACAGTTCACCTAAAATCACCAGCACTAACAACAGTACATAGCATCATTTCTATGTTCTTTATGGCCGGATCTTGATTGTGGATTGCTTTTTGCAAATTGATCGTAAGATTCGTGAATGATCAAACGATTCTCGGATGATGTGACTATAATTGAAGAATCATTGGTGAACCGGGGCTTGTATAAATGGTCACACCCTGCTTAGCAAGAGACTATGGGTTCACGTCTTGGATTGTGCATTCCTAAATGGTTGGTTTTTGGTAACTATAGTGCAAATAGATTCCCCTCTTTTTCTTCTCAAAGAAAAAAAAATCATATGATAAAGAAAAAAAGTATAAATAATACATCAACATACCAATAATTTGGAGAATACAGTTGCTACTATCACTCACTGTGTTGCAAGGAAGATGATACTCTCAAATGGTTGTTGATTAGAAAAATTCACATAAATGTTCTTTGAAAAATTTACAAATCATCTTGCATTGGCTAATCATAATTTTTCTATAGCATAAAGACAAACGATGAATTATTCATCAATTTATGTCTCAACGAGTCAGATCCTTACTTTTTAATTTTGGTTATTTTTCAAACTCTTATATGCTGTCTTGGGCAGTCATCCTTCTGTATCCTTAAACTCTAAATTGAACTATATAAATGTAGCCTAATTGTTCAATATTCCAATTAAAAAAATTATCCTAATTAGACTACTTCAAAGATTTAAAGCTGCTGTATAACAATTCTATTTAGATTTTTTCTTGAAAAGTTTAAAATATGCTAGACTCATATGGAAGAATGGATTCTAAATGATAAGAGAAAGAAGAGTAGAGACAATATGTAGAAGACCCACTAATGCTGACTTTTAAACCAACAGATGAGAGAATATGAATGAATGTGAAACTATGAACCAAGAGATGAAAGAGAGTTGTAATACATTAGAAAAATATTAATTGTAAATCAAATTATTTTTAGATCTTTTTAGAATTTGGATTTTAGTTTCTTTATCTCAAAATCTTTAGTAACACATGCATCTGCACGTGTATTTTAACTTATTCCTGAATTCCTTCAGAATTTCTGGCTCAAATTGCTCTTCAAATTTTGCTTGCTGTCAATTATTTGTCCCGCCCTATATGTGAATACAATAAAAAGATAGATATCTTATTCTAAATATATTAGAAAGAGAAGTTGAATACATTTCAAATTACATGATAAAAGAATAAAATTGGAAGTTTAGATAATTATAATTTATTTTTTATCAATTTTCTTCGGGACCTTCAGCATAAAATTGAAGTGAATCACTTGGAGAGAGTAAAATAGATAGACAATTAATACAGGAAGTTCCAATTGCAGAAGCTACTCTAAACCTTACTGCAACTTCTGTTTCCGGATATAGTTGAAAAAATTGCTTCTTGGCGATGGTTGCTAATATATGTTGTATACCTTCTCGAGCAGGAATAATAATAGGGTAAAGCACAACTACAAATGATCATACAAGATGGGGGACTTGTGATGCTCTACATCAGATTTATGATGTTAAATCCTGGCTTGTAGTTTAGCTAATTGTTATATACAACTAAAACTCATTTAAAAATCTTTGGCCAAGATTACAGATCATTGCTGATATCTCAATCTGTCAGCTAATTCTATCCTGAAACTCAGAAATTGAAAAAGAAAACTAGAGAACCAAACTTCCAGGAGAAAAAGGACAATGTTCTATACATGGAGCATCATTCATTCACAAGGGTAATTTAACAATAATATACATCTCATCATCATTAACTGTAGCATTGTTAAACTCGAACAAAATGGATCAACAGTCATTAACTGGAGACAATGAAGAGAAACTACAAATAAGTACTCTGATTTAGAACAAGTATATATTTCAACTAGACAGGTCATCCTCTCATTACTCGAGAGTCTTGCATTTTTAATTCAGTAGCACATTAAAGAAAGAACTTGACAGATCATTTAATTAGTGTACGACCTGTATTTCTACAAATAAAATATACAATTAGCTTGAATACCCATACAGTACATCCTTTTTCACTCTTAGAAATAAGCTATGATTAAGCAATGTAACAGAGGTAGATGCACCATACAAGAAAATGAATAAGTTACCAAAAAAAATTATAAATAAAGACATGAATGCGATATACATCTATGACATAATACATAAATGCAAAACCATATCCATCTATTCATTCATCAGAGCTGCAGATTTTGCATCAAGTCAAAACATCCGGTCCCCATCTTCACTGGCTGGCCAAGGCAGACACTAGCTGAAGGGGCATCTAAGGTATCCACCTCCCCATGGAAAGCGGATCCAACAATGAACTTGGTTGCTGTCTCGAAAGTCATCTTGCCAAAAGGTGAGGTGTTGAAATCGGTCATCCCGATCCTGTTCATCGGCCGATACCCACCATGGAAGGTCATGAAGTCTGCAATCAGCATCAGGTGACGGATATTTACGCGTATGCCATATGCATCAAACACACCCTTCACCTCTTTTATAATGGTAGCTCTGGCTGCTTCTACACCATATGTGTTTAGCATTGCATGTATATCATTTGAGGTTATTTTATTAATATCCAAGTGATCTTCCAAGTCCCAAAATGCTTGGAAGTTCACTCCTGCAGTCTGAAGTGAGAGGGGCTCATCTTTTTTTGGCTCAGTCACTGAGCACAATTCAATGTTCTTAGACTCCTTAACATAGACAGTCTTGGCAGCCTTCTGAGCAACCTGCATGAAACATTGATCTCGCAAGTTCGATGAAAACATGATTGATGAATAATAATTTTATACAGAAAATAGAGTTAATTTTGTTATGAATAATAATAAGCCACTATATAAAAACTATCTTAAGCTCACATCATGCATCAGCAAGGCTTTCACACCATTTCCTGTATCAATATACATGAGACATCGATTATTGATGAGAGACTAAAAAATAGTATCAAGTCAGACTTATCACGTGTTTGATTGGAGAACTGCAGTTTCTATGTCAAATTATAGACTAAGAAACAACCAATATATTATTCACAAATTATTGTTTCCATTGTTGCAGATTGATAGAATGCTGGTCTTTCCAAAATAATCGCACCATATGAAGAGAAAGTGATGAGTGATTTTCAGAAAAGAATAAATAGCACACAAGCATAGGCCCTGAGCTACTACTAACAACCATAAGAAAAGACAAAATCAAGTTTCTCCCAGCTAATTTAAGCATTGAAGAAAGAACGGTACCTCAGCCAGTAAAATGCGAGGCTCCTTCTTAAAAATGTAGCGAACCTCAAAGTTCAAACCCTTTGCATCCACAAAGATGGTTCTATTAATCTTTTTCTTCCTTGGCTTGGTCGTCATCTTCTTGGATTCTGATTTTGATTCCTTGCTGTCCGCCAGTTTCTGCTGCTTCTTGCCATCCTCCAACGTGGGAGTAGGCTCAGCTTTAGATGGGCTTTCAGGTATTTCCTCCTCAACCTCCAAGCTAGGATCTTCAACTTCCATGCTGTGATCTCCTCCCACTGTATAGTCCTCATCAGCCTCAACCTGATCAATTTCACTTTCAAATCCAGATTGGGTCTCTCCATCATGCTCATCTGCTTTAGCAGAGCTCTCTTTTTCGATACCATCCTCATACTCCATTTCATCACTAGCTCGTTTTTTCCTCTTTTCAGCATCCATTCCTTCATCTTCATTGATTCCATCATCATCGTCAACACCATCAAAGCCACTGCTATTATCCTTGTCCTCCCCGTGAGTGGATTTGCTTCCATGTTCATCTTCATCTGTCCCTTCTGCCAAGTTACTTTCTTCTTTTGCGGTAACAGAATTGATGTCACTGATCTTGCATATCATGTCCAAGTGTTTTGCTATTGCATCTTCCATAGCATCAATAAAGTCTGTTCGTAAGGTTATCATGCAATCTTCTAAGGTTAAGCTTGAATGCGGAGGGTAAAGCTCAGGTGGGTAAAGGTTCATCTTCAGCTTATACATTGTCGACACCTCATTCCCATGAATGCAGAATGGCACACTGCAGACCTCCATACTCTCTACAATGTCTGCCAAACAGACCCTCCTTAACTTTGAAGCCAGCCGTTCAGCATCCTCCCTGCAAAAAAGCAGTCAATAACTGCAAGTTGTAAAGAATGTTTGGGAACACCAAGAGACGATATATCAAGAAATGAAAACAGACTCTTAGCAATCACTAAAATAGCTGAAATATCAACCATCATGGAGCAAGGTAATTCACACAATCGATAGGAGGCTCCCAATTAGCAGGTACAAGGAATAAATCCTCTGACTCACCTGGTCCTTCCATCATGCAACGGACATGTCATAACAGGAGTACGAATATCTACTGATGCTGTCATCAGGATTTCTTGTAAGCGAGGAATTCCAAGAGTCACATTCATTTCCCCTCGGCCGGCAAGATGAAAAGTGTTGAGCCTGAAGAACCAAATTAAAAAGAAAAGAAAAGGATAGTACATTAACTCACAAAAGATGCAAGACATCACCAAGATATTGTGCCAAAAGGGAAGAAATATGAAGTAAAAAATCCCAGCAGGCACAAAGAACTTATTTTCACTGGTTACTGATAGCTATATTTATATAGCCGAGAGTACAAATTGGCCACGTTTCTATAGCTTGTGTTCAGTTTTAATACAGTACGGACTGAAAAAAAAAATGTAGTGCAGACACAAGCATGGCCCCTTCAAATGCAAGAAATAATAACCTATGAAAGGTAAAACCATGGTTTGAAATAGTAGCAGAACAGGACAGTACCACCGGTACTTTCGATCAGGTACTTCTAATTGGTTGAAGACCAGAAATTACAAATTATCGTGTTGGATGTCCAGCTAGAGTATGATAAATGAAAGGTGAAAAATGTGACAACCATGTCGAATGCAAATGGCAAAGGAAAGCAGGAAATTTTTTTATGATAGTTATTCCTGAATTATATACAACATTTATTGGGTTTCTTACCTTTAATACAGGAACATCAGCATCCTCCAAGAAAGCCTAATTTTTATTACATTAAAATAATAAATATTTTGGAATCCATTTGTACAAAGTCACAAGTCTCTTAAAATGTTACCTGCAATGCTCATGTTCCAGAAAAGTATGGAAACATTTTAACTGAACCATATATGCATTACTCCAGTAGACGCAAACTTCACATTGCATAAACATGGTGTTATTGTGACTACATTTGAACAGGCTCTCATGACTTGCCTGATAAAAATAGAGGTTTGATTGAAATTAAGGTTTGGAAGGTCATTTAGATGTTGGAGAAAGTGTGAGCTTGGCTAGACAGATACTGGTATTGAAAAAATCATTGAAACTGTCATTCGGATTCCAGGTCAACTTAGGACTCTTGAAGTAGCTTTATTAGCACTAATGCTCCCTCCTACTAACAGATATTACCTTAGCAGATACATGCACTTTCTCAGATAACTATTACTATTTAAGGGGTTAGCTCAGGATGTCTCAACAAGAATGTCTTACTAAATATATAAAGCTATGCCTCTATTGCTGCACATTCACTTTGAAACCCAGGTCCTCACAGGTTTCAACCATTTTCTTCCAGAAGTACAGGAGAATAATTAAAATTGATGTCATGGAATCTATTCAGCAGTTCTTTCATCAAAGTTTTCCTGCCAAATAATTGGAAGCATACTTACATTAGCTCATGCCCAAGAAATCAGATGCCTCCAAACCTGGATGCTAGACCGATAAGTTCATGCGGACTCTATATAAGACCATTGCAAAAAAGGGCAATATTGGATAGCATTTACCTTGCTCATGAAATCGCTCATACTCTTAACCTGGAATAGCTTGATCCTGCTGAAAGCAGATATGGAAAGGGCATATGATCGACCATGATGGGACTTTCTCGTCACAAAACATAAGGCTCATGGTTTCTATGACTAATGCATTGACTGGATTTACAACCGCATTAAAGCTCCTACATTTGCCCTTTTTAATGATGCAATCCCTTTCAAATACTTGTAGGCAAGGGCGTACCATGTTACCATATTTATTCATAATGGCAAACGCTGTATTATCAAAATTATTAGACAAAGCTGTGCAGCAGGGTAGAGTACAAGCTTACCAGGCTTCTCCTGCAACCCATCCCATTTGTCATCTCCTATTTGCTGATGATCTACTTCTGGTGGCTAAGGCAACTCCTCAGAATTGCAACGTGTTAATGGATATCGTTTGGCAACACGGCAGACATTTTGAGCATGCATAAATCTTCAAAATTCCAGTATTATGTTTAGCCCTCATCTTAAACCACTGACAGATTTCTTACCCCTACAATAGAGAACTATTGCTCAAATGGATGGATGGAGATGGAAAGCTTATCAATGGCTAGCAAATCAAACTTGATTTTTCTCAGTCTTGGCCTCCATTCTTGTATATCATATGGCTCATTGTAATATCCCTAAAAGGATCATATCCAAGGTTGGCTGTCTCAACCCGAACCGCCAATTTGGGGCGTACCAAACCATTCCTAGCGGAAACTGGGTCAAGACACAAGTTCACTTTAGAACCAACCCAAAACGAGCAAAATCGCCCAATTCAGGGCAGTTCGGGCAGTTCGCTATCTTGATATCCCTCAATCTGACCTTGAGTCGCCTCGCCTCCCAATCGATCACTCCCTCCCTCTTGCATTTGGCTAGGGAGAGTTTCAACAATGCGCCACCCTCCTTTATCGCCTCCGATGATGATTACAAGTACATGCTTTGCCCTCTCTCTCTCTCTCCTGAAGATGATGATCCCGATGGCTTCACCCTCTTCTTTCCTATCTCAAAGATGGTGACAACCTCGATGGCTTTACCCCTTCTATCTCATCTATCTCTCAAAGACGACCCCGGTGACTTCGCCCCCTCTCTTCCTCTCCTCTCTCTCCCCCTTCCTCTACATTCCCCTAGTTCTGGTACACCTCAGGTTGGTACGGTATGCATCCATACTTGACCGAAACGGTCATCGACCGATATGATCTCCGATACTGATTTGGCAAATCTTGATCATATCTAATACTAGGAGTATGACAAGGCAATTTTTATGGAGTGGAAACTCTGATAATAGGCGAATGCATCTTATGGCATAGGAAACTGGTTGTCAACCTCATCCGCTAGATGCTCTCTATACACCATCCTTATTGGCCTGGCACAATGCTTTACTACTGAAGAAACCTTCCTGTGTTCTTTTCAACTCTTCCTCTCTAAGGTCACAGTTCATCTTGGCCAAGTATAGGGAATGGTAGTGACATGCTAATATCACTCTAGGGAGAAGCGCTTAACAAATGTGGAAGACAATAAGTCAATTTGCCCCTTTAATCCTTGAGAATGGTGCATGGCTTATAGGAAGTGGATCCTCCATTTACATTCTCAATGATCCTTGGATTTATTCCGGGCCTCAAAATTAGAAAAATGTTCTTATTAACACCGAAGCTCTCGAAGGAACAATGAGTTAGTTGCTTACTGAGGACAAAACGAGGAACTCGGAGCTACTCCAACAATCTTCTTCCACCGAAATTAGTCAACCTGATAACTTCTATTGCTATTCCTAAAGGGAATTGGAGCAATTGTATCGCTTGCTGGACCACTGCATCGATAAAGCCAAAGACTAAAGATTTGCATAAGTTTTTTTCTGCCAGATCAGAGCATCATCAGTCTCTAGCAGTTTCAGTTTTGGCAAAGGAAACCCCCTCCTTGTCTTGCTCATTTTTTGGTGGAAAGTTTCATGGAAGAGGTTGCCCAGTCTTTTGCACAAGAGAGGTCTTAATGGCCAACCACACTATGATCTTCGTACAAGTATTGTTGAAACTTGATATAGTTGATCATGTTCTCTGTGATTCCATTGTTGCCAAGTAAGTCCGGGCATGCACCTCTATTGCGGCCTTCAACACTGCTTGTGCAAGCACCTTAGACCCACTCCTTCAGCATTGAAACCTAATAATGAAGCATCCGCATCACGCACAAACATCATCATTTGTTTTGTTGGTTACTCAATATGATTTGTCAGAGATGAATCTTTCTTCCAACAAACTCAAAAGGAGTCTTTGACGAGGTTCAGTGAGTTTTAGAAAGGCCCACACATTGGCTGTTGAGTTCATCAACAATACCTTTGACTTGGTAATTGCTGGGGAAACATGGGACCCCCGCCCCTTCCATGGTCCTCGGACAACCTCTTTCTTATAGGAGCCCCCACCCCCTGCAATGTTGAAAATCTCATTGGATGGCTTGGTTAAGGATTCAAGAAGAGCCAGATCCCCCTCCATTATCCAAGGTCACTCTAGCCGATTCTAGTAGCTGGTGATAGCCCACACATCAATTTTATTGCACCATACGCTGAACTCCATTGTGCCTGGGACGGTCTATGCTATGCTGTGGATACTCTCTAAGTTGACCATCTTTAGCTCGAAGGCAAATCCTCAACAGTAATTCGATAGGTTAATCGGCCACTGATTTCAAATTTAAAGACCCATCCCCATCTACTAGACATGAAAAGATTAGTCTACAACATGAATCTATCACCACGCACATTTACCGGATGCTAACCAGTCAGCAGATTTGGTGGCTAGCTTCGTCACCGACCAAGGAGTGCATGCACTCTGGATTAATGACTTGCCTTCTAATCTTAGAGAATTTGTTTGGGCTGATAAAATGGGTTGTACTTACTTTCATGTTATTTAATCCATACCTGTCCTACCAAAAAAAAGCACTTTGAATAAAAAAATGAGTAAGATAGTTGCACCCATGGTCTGCCGTACCGGTCCGGCCTGAGACCGGTACCGGATCAGCGTGAAATCCGGTACCGGTAGTTTATTATTGAAAAACCGGTACGGGACCGGTTCGGACAGGTACAAAGCCCGCCTACAAAGCTTTAAGCAAGAACTAACCATTTAGAACCAATGAAAGAACGTTATACTATCTTACCATTACTGCTTTTAACTGGAGCATCCAAACTTCAATTGTTTGTTATAACATTAGCTATGGCGGTGCACCAGCTACTGATTCACTCTTCTAATACTGCCTCCAAAAAGCAGTTCGTTCTTCATTCATAGATTTACCAGACAAGCAAGAAATCTCATAATAATAGTACCTTTCATTTCCTACAAGAGCCTTTAATTTAACCAAACCTACATAGGTGACATGATACCCTAGATTCAACTTACTTACCAGAAAGCTTAATAGCTTGACAAATATCTAATACTTCTACATAAGTCAAAAGTATTGGCCTAACTAGTTTTCACTTTTAAGTCATATGGGACAATGTATCTACCTCAAAAGAACAGTGGATGAATTATTAGAGCATGCTTGGTGTTGCTTCTACTTCAAAAGTTCTTATAAAAGGAGAAGCCAAAAGCCAGGTTTCTTTAGCTTCTCCTAGAAGCACTTTTTTGACTTTTTTTCCTATAGAAGCACTTCTTAGACAATATTACCAAAACAATTACTTCCTACAGGAAGAACTTTTTTGCTTTAGAAGTTACAAAAGTACTTTTTTTGAAAGCAACGCCAACCATGCCCTCAAGTTAATCTATGTTTCTACAAGCATGCATAGTTTTCATTTGATGATTCTATGGCAACCTCTACAAAAGTGAAGAATGATCAGAATTATAATAATCTAACTTTGATAATATCATTATGGTGTCACCTAGACACTTCGCATGGGTGCCAAAGTGTCCAAGCAACCTCAAGTTTTGAACATGGGGGCAACCAAAAATCTAAGCACAAGGGCAGAGCCATAGATAGATAGATAGACAGATAGCAGACTTTCATTTGATGATTCTATGGCAACCTCTACACAAGTGAATAATAATCAGAATCATAATGATCTAAATTTTGATAATATCATTATGGTGTCACCTAGACACTTGGCATGGGTGCCAAAGTGTCCAAGCAACCTCAAGTTTTGAACACAGGATGTCCAAAAATATGTATTATATACATAAACATGTGTGTTATGTTTTAATTCAAATAGCTGAGTTTGCAAGTAGCTTAATTTATTTTCTAGACTAATTTAAAAAATTAATTAAGATGTGCAACATACCTGAGATGATAACTAATCGTGATACATTAATATTTCAAAAATGAAGACATTTTTGCATAAACTTTCATATAATTGTGATAACCATTAAAAACAAAGTGACATTTGGTATAAGTATCCATAAAATATTGATAATTTTATATTAAACATATAAGGGCAATCTGATTGAAGTGCCCTCAAAACCTCAAAGGATGCTTCACTTATAGTGTCCAACACTTAAAACTAAGAGTCCCGACACTCCGGGAGAAAAGGTGTCAAGTGTTGGACACTTGTTGCTGACATCAGCATTACATGACAATTAAAAGTAGTGTCCAGTCATTACATCATGTGTCATGTCGTGTCCCGGTGTCCATTAGTGTCAAAACTTCTAAACCAAAGTACGCCATCTCAGTGCCGGATCCCGTACCGGTGCTATACTATCATTATGTCAGTACGATATGGTACAAGACCGGTTCAACATAACAAGTGTCCGTACGACCCTCATACTGTGTACCAGTACCGAATGAGTGATATGGTATGCCCCATGCCGTCCGGAACGGTACGACGAACCTTATTCGAAATAGCTTAATAATGAAGTGTCCATGTAACATAGAATATCAAATTTGAAATGCATTAAATTGTTGCTTAGTATAAAAGGTATTTTTGAGGCAACATTTTACAAGAAGAGATCTTACGTCATTTGTGTTGATGGTTCTCCAACAGACTGAGCGGCAATCACACCAACAGGCTCACCAGGCTCAGCAAGACTTGACAAGTACTTAAGCTTCATTAATTTCATCAAGTCCTTTCGCTTAATTTGATGAAGAGAGCCTTGGTGGTTCTTTGATAGACGAGCAAAAGTAGTTGCATTCTCTCTCAGCAAATATGGTAACTCCTTAATATAACCATTTGATTTTGACAAATGTGCATCCTCAATTTGACTGCTAAGCCTATCAAGAACAACCGTATGATTCTGAAGATTGTAGGTGACAAAAAAAAAAATATATTACCACCAGGAGGTTAAAAGTTCGAAAAAGAAATGAAGTTTAGGGATCCTGTCCTTACAGCAGCAAGCGCTCCTAATTCAGAAATAAAGCTAGTTTTTAGGACATCAACTCCATCTTCCCCATACATAAATTGGATAACTGATCCATCTGCATCACGTACTGTGTGATCATAAGAGACTTTCAGACACTCAAGATTCTTAACAAGACATCGTTGAAGGTATCCACTTCGAGATGTTTTGACAGCTGTATCAACCAACCTGCATATATGACATATTGGTCAATGTGTTAGAAAACCTGAAATTATGATAGTTTGAACAATGCATGTGTATGCAAATAAATACAATTAAAAAGACGGTACATATATGCATTTGCAGTATACTTGGGTAGATATATGTGCTAGCTTGTTACTCGAAAGATGAAAAAGGAAAGGAATTTTGATATGAAATCTTAGGTAGAACTGTTATGAAGTTCAAAGTTTGTTGTACCCATCACGACCAGCCATGCAGTGGAAATAATACTCCTGAGGGCGAAGACCAGTCAAAAAGCGATCACTAATGAATCCCCCAGCCCTACATGAAACATCCCAAGGGGGAAAGCAGGGTAATGTTTTCCCTGAAACCATACGTGGGACTCGTTTCCCTTCCAACTCTTGTTGCCCAAGCAAAGAAGAAATTTGTGTCATGTTGACCTACGAAAGCGGAGAAAGCAATCAGTAAAGATACTTTTATTAATGACCAATATGTAATATATGCAATCATGAGAGAATAAGCCTGCTTTATACATGCATTAAATGTATCATTAAATCAAGCACATTTAATACCTAAATTCACATCTTTCTTATTTTGCGTCTAATAACACTCGGTGTTTGACAAGACTGTGATTGGTAAAGGGTTCAGAACTAAAACTTAGAAACCAATCAGGTGACCTTGTATATAACAAATGGAAACCTTCTGACAATAGTAAACAGCTCCATATTAACTATACATTATAATGACTCGAAAAACTTTAGTTCTATTAAAAATCAAATGGGTCAACGAAGCTCTACCATTATCATATTTTGTTCTAGTAGTAATAAGTGGGGCATTGATACAAACCTCACCATAGTCTATTGTATCGGTACTGGGCACTAGACCGGTTGCCCGGCAACATGGGTCGGTACATGCCCGCACCGTGCCGTGTCGGGCATGTACCGACATAGTAGAGAAAGCGGGGGAGAGGGCGAATAGGAGAGAGGAAGAGAGAGAGAATGGGAAGAGGGGAGAGAGAGAAGAAGGGTGGTGGAGGTCAGTAAAGGGCTGTTAGAGGCCGGCGCCCGGGTAGGAGGCGGAGGTTGCGGCCGGATTCCCTGTTTCGATCGAAACAGGGGTCCATGCCCTTTTTTAATTTCACGATATTTAAGTGAAATCGGCAAACAATTTGCCAACTTTACTTAAAAATCGCGAAATCAAAAAGCAGCTTGGACCCCTATTTCGAATGAAATAAGGTACTCGAACACGGCCTCCGCCTCCTACCCAGGTGCTCGTCGGCCCTCTGCCGGCCCTCCTCTCTCCCCCCTCTTCCTCTCCCTCCCTCCCCTGCTCACTCTCTTTTCCTCTTTCCTTCTCCCCCTCCGACAACGGATTTCGTTTCCGTTGTCAGAATCGTCCTGGCGCGGACCGGGACGGCTCAGTACAATCGGAATCGTCCGATTTAGGACGATTCTGCCGACCCTAGACCTCACTGTCAGGTGCTCGATGGCATGTTAATTACAGAAATAGCCAGGTCCTATTGTTTCATTTGCACTCACATGATTACATGATATGGAAAATGTACATTTAGATTGCATATAGCAAATCAAATATTTTTCCCTAACACGAGAGAGAGAGAGAGAGAGAGAGAGAGTTTGTCAACAACATACTTAGATAAGGCTTGCCATAATTTTTTCACATTCAAAGTTATTCAAAGTTAAATCGGTGCTCATAAAATAGATATTCCGAGCCCTCGTGGCAGAGGTCAACGACAATGACAAGTATACTCAATCTTCTAGTTTCATAGTGACACTAGGTTACACACTCAAGAAAATATAGGGAAGATGAGATACATCAAAATGCAGAAGAGAAATGTTTGGAAATTAGGATAAGTTTTACTCCTGTAGTCTAATTTTATTCAACGAAAGCTTGGAGACAACTACTCATACGACTTGAAATACTGCCCCAAATCCTTTACAATATAACAGTATAGTTAACTCATATTTGACTTTCGAGTTCAATTTGAATTAGTGAAAGTTATCTGAAGCAATGCATAGGCATGCAAATATATCGCATAGAAAACCTCTCAAATTTTCACCTTTTCTAGTTTATTTACTCAAGACCATTTGAGAATATTTTGCAAAAATGCATGAAAAGTGTTCCGCTGCATTTGACAACCTGTAGTCCCTATTCATTTGGTTGCAGAATAGAAACTGCTGGAATAGCCGAAAATAAGTAATGAGTTTGATAGAAAATAAAGGAGCGGTGAAGAACAACTAAGTTCTACCATTTTCTCAGAATATATTTATTCTGATTTCAATGGATAGGTGAGTTAACAAAAAAAAAAAAAGAAATCCAAAAGGTGCCACTACACCAACCCTAGAGCAGTGGTGGATAGGAAAAAATGAAATGTTGAAAAACACAATTTTACTCTAGGTTAAACCCATCCTGCACCAGGGCTTAAGAAAAAGGAGGCAAATCACTTTATAAACATAGAAGACCAACAAGTTTGAACCTTAATCAGTTTTAGAATCATAATCTGCATTAACAAGTCCATAAAATCATGATTCTAATTACAGTACAACTATTATTGCTCTTACAGGCTAGCTAACTATGTAGTAGAATGCATAAAGATCGCTCATGAAACTTAATGCTCATAATCTCACCCAACTTAACCTTGAGTAGGCAATTCTATCTTAGTTTAATCTAGCTTCACTTTGCACCATTTTTTTTTGCTGACACTTTGGTTACTTTATCTTCATGCTCATCTTTGTTTGGTTAAAAAAAAAAGTTTCCAACTTCCACTTAAAGGATCCCATAAAGAAAAAAGCAAAACAACATTAGTGCATAAGAACATTGGCCATGAGCTACACAGATGTCTGACAATCTTGCAAAACAATTAAATGTTGGAAGGAGACAGTTAAGTAATAAATTTTACAGATAGAATGGTTATGACAACAACCTTCTATACAAACAGAATCACTAAAAAAATGTGAACAGATTTACATCCACATCATACATACTAAATGAAAAAAATACGAGGAAACAAAAAAAAAACTCTTACCAAACCACCTTTAGCTCCAGTTGTTGTCATAAGAGAGAGACAATTTCTCAGAAAGGGCTTTTGAAGTCCACTTGGAAATAAGGTTTGGTTCACCTCGGAAGTCAAAACGTTCATAGAACTGGACATCATTCTATCCAACAATGTTGTTGCAGATTCTCTATTACGACATAGGACCTTCTCGATCTCCCTCTGTAATTTCATTGGGTCTAGCAAAAGTCCAATACGATACCCAAACAAAGTGTGTTAAATATATTAAAATTTTAAAATACAAAGTACAACAAAAACTTCAAGAGATGTCATATTCCTTTTTTGGTTAAAGATGTCATATTAAAAGGTCATGTTAGCACATAAAAAAGAAACAGAAAAGGCATTGTAGTAGCAGTTTTTTTAGATGACCGAAGCAAATCTAGGTAACACTTAATTCAAATATGGATTAAATCAAAGCACCACAATGGCCCTGGCATCGGAAGAAGCTTAAGAGTATGATAAATACATAAATAGATAAGCCGGGTCTTTGCCAGGGACTCTTAACACAAGACAAACGAGAAGTGAAAACACCAAACATTTTGAGGGTTTGGAGGTTGGAGGAGGGAGGGACGGAGGCAGGGGGGAGGGAGAGAGAAAGAGATCGCGGACATAAATTCATTATTTAATATTTTAAAATGAAAGGCTTGTGAATGGAATTGTAACATGCACACTGTAGCCGAGTAATTTGAACAAACCTCTATCCCCATCTTTAAAAGCAGTAAAACGAATGTGGACATCTTCAC
Organism: Phoenix roebelenii; assembly: GCA_025769935.1. NCBI lineage: Eukaryota > Viridiplantae > Streptophyta > Magnoliopsida > Arecales > Arecaceae > Phoenix > Phoenix roebelenii. Next base: position 43,154 of record JAOXJJ010000170.1, read on the forward strand.
TTAGTGCTTCACTTTTTTCTAGTATTCTTTTCCTCTCCATATCTGAACTTTGGTCGAGTAAAAGGTCATCTACTCCACAAGTAAATCCATGCATCTGAAACCATAAGTTGTCATTCACCATATGCACACAGGTAAGGCATTAAAATAAATAGCATGCATCAATTGTATAATTCCTGGGAAAAAACTTAGCAATTGACCTGTAGAAATAAAGTAAATAGACGACTGAAAACTGAAAGCAAAATGCCTGCAGTGTCTGCACCATAGAGTTCATGGATCGTATGGACCAACCCATATTTCCCAAATTGAGCCTTGTCAACCATTCCATGTATAAGATCATTGTTGTAAATAAGTAACTTCAGTTCATTATGATTTTTTCCAAGATATTCCTTGGGGATTCTGCCTTTATTTTCAACAGTAAATGGTGGGCGGCCTCGTGTAATATGATTTAAAATTGCAGTTATGACCTGGATTGCCACAAAGAAGTCAGATGAAAGCGCATATTGTCAGATCATTGAATGTTTCTTAACATTAAATAGTTTAAAGCTAAAGATAGCAATTTCTAAACAGTTTTCCATCAGCATTTTTATAGCATCAACCTGTTTTCCCGTCCATAGTGGAATTGGCTTCCAAATAGCAGGAAGAAGAGGCTGTATCTCATCATCTGAAGATAATGTGCAAACATTTCGACCAAATCTGCCGGGCTGAGAACTGGCAATAGGAGGCATGCAAGAAGCATACAAAAGCTGATGGTACTGCTCACGGGTCAAAAATGTGTCCAACTTTGTTAGAAGTACAGCACTTACTATATGATCCTGAAGAATACATTGCAGAAAACATTGGGAACTGACAAATTCAGTTTCTTTCAGAAAAGAAAAAAGTTCAAAAAATGAAATAGCATCAACTCGTTACCTGAATCAGACCCCTGATTGGATCCCCACTTGTTGGAACAACGTACTGCTTGTTTGCATTAACAATGTTAATGGCTTCAGCCCGTGAAATTTCATCTTGTGGAAGGTGAACATTCATCTCATCTCCATCAAAATCAGCATTGTAGGTGCTGCAAAAATAAGATTTTGTTTTAGCATTGATGAGAAAGAGGAAGCCAGTACCAAAATAAATTCATTTTGAAACCTGCAATTAGCATAGTGCATGCGAAGTGTCTTTTCTCCTTTCAGAACACGAACAACATGAGCCATCATGCTAGGCTTGTGAAGAGTAGGCTGCAAATTCAAAAAATAAAACCACAAAGGAATAAAAAACCTATAAGAAATAACAAAGGATGCTACTGAAGGATCATATTAATTTAGACATGTTGAAATTATACGTTAAATTAGCTTATTCACTGGTCTTATGTTACAAAAGGCTATAGGACTGCTTTCTTCATTTTTGAGTATTTAGGCATCCAAAATACTTCAAAAGGCACCAGGTGTTTTACACATATCTATTCATAAATCATCAGACAGAATAATAAACAAAGCAGACCCATCAAAATATTTCATAAATCTGCCACACATTTTTCTTCTCCACTGAAAAGATTTGTCCATTATAGTAAAAAAATTTAACAAAATAAGGGAAAAACTGAGAATAAATATAATCAGATTAGAAGTACAGACTAGTTGTCAAATAAATAAAAAATGTGCTCCACCAAGTGGCTTATACATCTAACACAGTAACACACCATTATTTAATACCCAGCACAAATGGCAAATATTTAAAATTGTTAAAGAAAAGAACATCATGGCAATCAAATGTTCTTAAAATCCAACCTGTCGATTAACAAGTACAATGTCCCCATCTTGTAAATGACGATACACAACCTTTCCTTCAAATTCAGATTCTGGACCCTTCCCTTGGTGCACAAGAACTCCTCTTGATGTGGGCAGCTTCCTTGAAATTGAATTGCGCATGTTTCTACCTAATTGTAATTTATACATTCTCTCATTGTCCTTGTAATGTGTAGCTCCAGGATGAATATCAGCACCATTGATGATAGCATGCCGTAGCTTATTAACATTCCAGGGTGTCACTCGCTGAAAAATCACAAAATTTATTACTACTCTTGAATAATATCAAGAATTAAACCATTAAAATGAAGGATGAAACAGTAGCAGAATATGAACCAGCGAAGTGATTGATAACACAGTAGCAGAAGGAATGCGTAGGGGCATGCCTTACACTCCCCATTTGATCTTTACTAGTTTTGTGCTGAAGCCTAGTTTACATCATGCTACATGAGCATTGGTTGGAAAATGTTCGTTATAACATACTTATATCCCAAATCCACCCTCCCAACACATGCACAAAGGAAGAGACAGGCATTTCTTTGTATCTAGCATGCATAAAGACAAGGACAGGAATATTCACTCCTACGGTTGTGAGATTGGTTGGTGTAAGAATGAAATAGTATGTCAGAAAGCAAAGTTTAATAATAGAATTTGGCAATTTTCCATACAATTATGTTCATATGTGCTACAAATATACACATCTATATGTGCATGAGCAAAATAGCGACAAAAACGAGTTAAGAGGATATTTGAGTTTAATAAAACCCTGATATACCTCAGGATATGTTAACCTCAGTGCAAAATACGGAGGAATTCCTATTTCATTGACCGCTAAGTACGGATCTGGAGATATAACAGACCGACATGCAAAATTGACCCTCTTTCCCATCATTTTCTGACGAAGGATACCCGCCTTCTTCTCCAATAATTGGCGTATACCATTGACTTCCCTCTCAGTTTTAACTGCAGCAAAATGAACCACCATATACATCAGAATCAAAGAACTAAACAATATGAATCTCCAACTAGCAAAACGGGAATATAGCTTCACAAGCATAACATGTAAATTAGGAAAAAAGGAAAGAAAATGTAAACTGTTGTGTTTGTGTCTTACTTGTAGACTCAATGATACAAAAGATTATTGTAAGTGCACATAAGAATGATACATAAATAAATATCTGAACTCAAGAACCCAACGAAGTTGTCACTGAAATTTGGCTTTGGTCAGAAAATACACGTGAGAAGCCAACCTTGATTTTGTGGAGGCAACATTAAGATAATAAATAAACAAGATATAATAATTATTGCCCTTAAAATTATCAAGTTCTAAACTTAAGAGTTCAACTTCAGCTTTAGGTTTTGATTTCCTTAAGAATATCCATGACTTGTTACTCACAATACTTAAAAATGTCATGCTTAAACTAATTGAAAAAAGGTTAAAGATGTTGAGGTTACAGATGCCCAAATTTTTCAATGTTTATATTTAGTAAATGCAGCTTCTGTACATCTATGCCAAGCGAAGCTCAAAATGGAAAGTGAATATATAAAGCAGAGAGGCAGACATGTCCGATCTGATATTTAATGCCAAGAAGAAGTCTAGGCTTCAAAAACGCTACTCCTGGCCCAAGCTCTAACGTTGCACTCTTGCAGTAGTTTGACATCTTTTCTCAACCATTTTCACTCTAATGTCAACTGGCTAATATTAATCAAGTCACCTACAGACAAGATATATTCTTGGTCTATATTCTCTGTATGACTGGGTGTTGTCTGAAAAGCACCCTGTTTGAACCAGGCCTAGCTTGAGAGACAACCAGAAGAGTCAAGCTTGGGCTTGGGCCAAGTTCAAGCCAGCGGCTACCTAGGCTTGAGCTTTCAACTCTAGGCTAGACTAGGCCAAACCAGTTCCCTGACACCCCTAACTCTTTTCCCCAAAATCCTTCCAACTATTTTATACACCAAATCCAAGTTTGGAATTCAAGGTGGCAAAACCGCCAACTCAAGTATTAGTTAACAAATTATATAACTAATAATATGGTTGACAATGCATATAGGAGTTCTTCCAATTTCCTTATTGCTAATAGTTAAAAGCTAAACTTTCTAGGAACATCAACCTAGGTCAAGCTTAGGGGTGCAAATGAGCCGAGCAGCACACGAGCTGCTCGAGCTCGACTAGGGTAAAACCTCGACTCGACTTGACTATTACCGAGGTCCAGTCGAGCTCGAGTAGCTCGAACAATTTGTCAAGTCAAGCTCGAGTAGCAAAATACTCGGCTTGAAGACTCATAAGCCTAGTCGAGTATATATATTTTAATAATATTATATTTTATTTATAATATATATTAGTAATTTAATATTTTAAATATAATATTATGTTATGTTGACCCTATTGCTTAATTATGACCAAGGCTCTTATTCGAGCTCGAGTATGGCCCGGTTGATATTCGAAACAAGTCAAGTTGATCTCGAGTATTGCTTTTTTTTATCAAATCGAGTTCGAACTTGGATACTAAGGCTCAATCGATCTCGAGTCGAGTTTCAAGCCCGAGTATTTTGAATTGAGTCAAACTCAAGCCTCTAGCTACTCGACTCGGCTTGGATCGATTGCGGTATATTCTCGCGCACTCATGCTCAACTTCTTTGCATGTTTTCTTAAAGTTCTTACCCTAATATTTGAACTTCTTAAAGATAATTTCATTGACTGATATACTGCTAGGACATGCTTGTTTTTCATTTTGGCTTCTTTAAATAGCATAGCGGACATACTTAAGACCTATTCATGAACAACTAGCATGCAACCTTAGCATGGCTAAAGATGCTAGATCTTACTACTAGATCTAAAAATAATGTGTAAATGTTTGGAACATGTCCACTTCCCAGTAGTGAGCCACTAAATGTAGCTTAGCATGTCTTAGCATACCTATAGCATATTCTTGAACGTCATCTATCTATCTGCACCAACATTATATGCTAAGGCCTTGCTCACTATCATTGCAATTTTTGGTTTTCAGATTTTAAAAACTAAAACACAAAAACCAGGACAAGAAACATGATTGATAGAGTATTTTTCTTTTTTTCAAAAAAAAAAAAGAAATTCTTGCCTAGCTTTTGAAAAAAGTGAAAGCTATTAAGAGTGGCTTTCAATTTTTTTCTGAAAAGAGAAATGTTTTGCTTTGCCCCCATCATCGTTATCATCATCATTGTCACAACCGCCACCACTGCTGCCCATAGAATTTATGCTTATGCTTTTAAAAACAGTCGACCATATCAAACATATTTATGTTTTTAACAATGTAGGAAAAGCAGAAACACAGTTGCAATTTTCATGTTTTAAGAAAATAAAAAACTAGCAGTGATGCTAATTGCAACTGAAGCATGCTATGTGGCAGCCAACAAACATGGTCATGATAAAAGTTTCAATTCTCAGATGACATAACAGTTCATAGGCATGAGAAGCCGAGTTTACTGGAGATGAACTCAAAAACTGTCTTAAAATTTGCAACAAAATCAACAAGAAAGAGCAAGTAATTGACAAAATTAACTAAAGTTATTCCCTTCAAATGACATAGATTAACCAATTTTGATGCATCACCTGCAATAGCTTTTTGTCATTATGAACCAACATGAACATGAAACCAGCACAATGAAGACAGGGTAATGCTAGTAGATATGTTTGTACTCTGTCTGTCAACTATTTACATAAACAGATAATATCAAAAAATGTAATAAAACCAAAAAAAAATGTTAAAGACATGGTACTTACCCCAGCCCTTACTACTATCAAACAACAAATTGACATTTCTTTGAAGATCCATCCAGCTCCGCACAATATCAGGATGATCAGGGCCATTAGCAATGACATTTCTTAAAGCAATATTGGATTCTTGCACTTTACTTAACAAAACATTTTGTGGATGTTCCAACACCTAGATTATATGACATATACAAATATATGAGATGTAAGAACTAGCTCTAAAATGTAAAATGAAGGAAACAAGTCATCTACATAACATTGGCATCTTCTGAAATAGTCAGGCTTTTGCCTATGAAAAGACAAAAAACTCTTCATAGCTCACATAATATGACAAAAAAATAATGTAATGATCATAAAATTGTAGAAACAAAAATGTCAAAATGAGCAAAAGAAATATATCAAACATGCAGTAAGGTAACTGGCATGATGCTAAACACCAAAAGGGCTATGCTTGATGGCATACCTTAAAGCAGACCTAAAAAGAAATTCTAGGCCAGAATTAAGATAGAACATAATTTGCAGTTTATACACATTAATATGACCACTACTTTCACAGAGAAACACTATAAAGTATAAACTAACATGATATAAAAGCAAGATGCCACTCTACTCCAAAATGAACCTTCAGGTCAGGATCAAGCCTGCCAGTAAAGTATCAGCCAAGACTTGTGTTGTTTCACCCAATGCCAGACAGACTTAGTTGATCGCCAGACTGTCACCTTTTGTATAAAAGATTTGTCAGAGCATGGCATCCCAGCAAATACAAGAGCGCTGTAGGGTTCCAACAATATGGCAAAATATAAGTTGTTTCATGCTGTTCAGATAGGTGCGAGCCCACTTGGAATCAAATCCTAGGCATTCTGGGATGCCAACAGAGGATAGAATTTTAGACATCACGAAGAGGCAAAAATGTCTTAGAAGAAAGACAGGAGGGCAGGATTCGTCGTGGTCGGGCGAATTAATTCCATGAAAGAAAAAGGAACAGATACAAGGGTGCAAAAATAAATCATGTAAATCATGGAAGAAGAAAAGGACCAATAATGTATTTATCAAATCCAGAATTGTAAAATAATGTTAATGTACTGTGATCAGTATGGTATCGTAGCAAGTGGTGAAGCAGTTTGTTTAGGGATAAAATCAGTAAAAACATACAGAGTATGAGGGCATGTCGGAAAAGATTTGCTCACCCCACGAGTACCACTCCCAGCAGGAGGACGAAACTTGCTTGGTGGAACAAGAAGAGTCTTCAAGAAAAACATTGCATATCCTTTGTCCCTACCCGAACGATTCAAACTTCTACGCTGAACATCGCATATAAGTGCACATATTTTGGCTTCATTATTCCACAAATCTTTTAAAATAGCTTCCACCTGAAAAAATCGAAAGAGCAGACACATGCATCTGATCATGCATACTTGAACTCAGCTATTAATGCTTCTAATAAAATTTAAATTTATAAAATACATGAAACCACATGGCTGCATGGAACATGAATTGAATTTGAAAAGTACAGTACACACCTCGGAAGGTAATAGATGCTTCTTCTGTCCTGAAGATAACATCTGCTTAGCAATCTCAAGAGGGAGATCCCTTGATTGTTTTTTGGTTTTTCTTTGGACTTTTGTAATGGAAGATGGTTCTTCATCAAGTTGTGAAGCACTATCTCCTCTTGACTGTGAGCCTTCAGTATTTTGATCCTCAGTGGATGCCAGACCCAGATCAGACTCCATTATGAAATTACTTCTTATATCAGAAGCTTGTAAGGCCTACACATAATCATTCCAATTGTTAGCACAAGAATCATAATATCACTTAGCAATGCAGAAAACAAAAACCAAAAAAAAAAAAGTTTGATAAAGGTCGAATTTTAAGCACAGAACTAGATTTCATTCCATACAATTTGAGACAGATGGCAGAAAGATATGTGAAAAACAAAAACAAAATGATTAGTTGGATCTCCAATTCATCTTTTCTAACTATGAGACCATTCTTCTGGCCATAAATAAAATAGGACTACAACCAATAACACAATTTCAATTGCATCTCCTTTTTAATAGAAATCCAGTTCCCTGCATATTATCAACCATTTGGTTAGCTTCAAAATACAAAACTAAAAACAATGTTGAAGTTTTAAAAATCAATTGTTCTACCAATCTGTAATTATAGCATGCATGTATGGGGGTGTTTGGAGTCTAGTAAGTGGAGCCACATGCAGCTCAACTTGTAGGTGCAGGCGAGCTAGCTTGTTTGAATGCTTTCAACTCAATTGCATAGTAAGTTAAGTTGTTTGTTGGGCAGCAATTCATGGCTATCTTATGGTAGGCTGACTCACGGTCAAAATGGCTGCAGACTAGTTGCAACTGCTCAAGTAGGTATCTTATATATACATATATATCTTTTTCCTTCCTCCCTTCTATCCCATCCACTCTAGAGTCCCTCCTCATTGTTGCCCTCAATGCTGCCACCCAAGGTTCGCAATCTCGATACTGGATCTCGTGCAGGTACCATGTTGATATAGCGCCGGAATGCCCAACATGGGGCGATATGCACCAGTATTGCGAACCTTGCCATCACCAATACCCGCCACCTCCAAGAGGTCTATGACCATCTCCACCTTAGACTTCAACACAACAGGTTTGTCCTCTTTCCCTTTCTCTCTCCTCCCCCGCAAGACTCGAGTCCCACTCGCCATTGCCCTCAATATCGTCGCCGGCCCACGCCACCATTGTGAGGCCCATGGCTGCCTCCTCCGCCTCGAACTTCACTACAACATGCCTCTCCTCCTCCTTCCCATCTCCTCTCCCCCATCCCGCCCTTAGGTCCCTCCTAGTTGTTTCCCTTGAGAACGCTGCTGGCCCTTGCCACCTCCAAGAGGTCCATGATTGCCTCAACCTCGATGAAATGTCTATCAACGATGCCCCTCTTTTCCAGAAACTCTACTCCAAATACAAGAAGTGAGCTTCCTTATACATCAACTACTGCACAACTTAAATTACAATGCGACTTGAGTTGCCATACAACTTCAACTCTAGAGCTCCAAACAACCCCTATATGTGTGTGCATGTATAGAAAGAAATAGCATTTCATGGTATTTTAAAATAAATCTCACCAAAATTATCAAGCACAAAGGTTAGAAAATAAAAACATTATGCAAACAGAAAGAAAGTATCTACCTCGCCTTTAGTAAATGGCATCATTAATACAAAAGGAGCTGGTGTTTGTAAATTGAATGGAACTTTGCATGTGCCTATCATAGCATAAATGACAAAATGGTGCACGGTCCATTTTCAAAGATAAAATGAGGATACAAATATTACCAAACTTCTTATCATGAATTCAAACACAAAGTGGTGGTCACATTGAATATGGATAAGCATTAGCCCTCACCATTCTGCAATCAATTTTTCTTAATTATTTATTATTTTTATTTGGAATCTAATATATGTATACACTAACATTGAGGCTCTGCTTGTGCAGAGCTCTCCATTTGCCACATGGACGTCCACATTAATAACACTATTAATATAACTCTTTATTTTGGATAATAAGTAGGGCTCTTATTTAATATATTTCTTTATCAAAATACAATAATAAAATATTATTGATAAGAATCTTATTAGCTTATTAAACCATATTAAATAAAGTATTTTTTATTAGAACTAATAAATTAATGTAGAAATTAACGACATTATTAATAACCGTATTTACTTAATGTATGATGATACTGATGAAAAATGTTTTTTATTTGTATATCCCCACCCATATCCCATGCAAGTCATTAGATTGCACTAATTTTATATTAATTTCTATTATATTCTTTATAATCATGATCTTACTTCAAAGTGAAAGTACAATCACTAATAACCTCGCTATATTGCATTTAAATATACCCTAGATACAATACTTTCTATTTCTTATTATACAAAAGTTGGACCATGATCTTATTATTGTATAATGATCTCATTTTATATGGTGATAATATATTGTAGTATTAATATCAAAAATTTACTTTAGAAAATAATTAGACTCTTATATCTAGTATATTCTATTATATTTCGTTATCTACCATATCCATTCTATATTGCATTTCAAGAATAGTTAGAAAATGGAGAAAAAACTGCACCCCGCGCATCATGTGGTTTATATGCTAGTTACTACTATTAAAGTTGCATCCTTTGTAATATAAAAATGTTGCATCTTTCACAAGATGCAAGTAGCATTGCGGAAATGAAAGATTCTTATTAGAGTTCATGATCAAGAGCATTGAACGTCAGAATGAGAAAAAGGTCCTTAATGGACTAGTGCACTCTATTCAGCTCGTACCTTCCCACTCTGACATATGTTGAATTAGAGATCTCTTACCGACA
>JAOXJJ010000171.1:0-36961 GCA_025769935.1 Phoenix roebelenii
TAATGTTTTAAAAGTTTTTAATTCTTATCTATCTACGAACGGTTTTTGAACAACGTTCATGCGATGAACGGATGATCTTGTGCATGCCTCTTCCGCTGCATCTGAATTTTTTAAAATTTTTCTGCGGCATGGGCGGGTTCTAATAGATAGGGCAGCACCAAAGAGGAGAAATAGGGGAGGGCAGAATGAGGGCTCGATCGGGGTCGGGCGCTGGGTTTGGAGGGGTCCTCGCCTTCGACGACGCTTATAAGGGTCGTCGAAGATCGACGCTTATAAGGGTCGTCTTAGATCGACGCTTATAAGAGTCGTCTTAAATCGACGCTTATACATATCATGTTAGCTCGACGCTTATAAGGGTCGTCTTAAATCGACGCTTATACATATCATGTTAGCTCGACGCTTATAACTATCGTTTTAGATCGGGGACAACAAAGACGCTTAAAAGCATCGTCCTAGGTCCAATTCCCACGCTTTCCAGCGTCGTTTTTACTTGAGGACTACGACGACGCTTTTAAAGGTCGTCGGTTCTTTCAAATTGCCGACGCTCATTAGAAACGTCGGCAAAATTTGGTGCGGAAGCCAAATTTGCTGACGCCTTTTCCTCAGCATCGGCATTCAAGAGTCGACTTTGTTTTTTTTTTTTTTTTTTGTAGTGAGGGCAGGCAAATTTAAGGTTATGTTTATAGAATAACTATACATAAAAACATGTATAAATGTGAAATAGTAGATTAAATATATATTAATTGTAACAGTAGAGGTCTATTCTTGTAAAATTAGGGTTACCAATGATTGAGTCAGTTAACAAGTTGAAGATGTTGTCTCAAGTACGACCAACCCAAGCTATTTATTAAATGAAATAGACACGCCGGCTTCCAAGGTTTGATTTCACATCCTCTTTTTTAAAGAAGTTTTGAACAGCATTGATCTGTTTAGGGTTTTATGGGATCAAGTTGGGTCTAAAGTACCTCCACACTTGGACCTGGTCTTGCTTTCCAATTTCGGCATTTGGATCTACATTTCAAACCAAAACATATCCATTTCTAAGAATTAGTTCAAGTTTGGATCTGGATAGGATAAATTAGGAATTTGGTTGATTAATGATCACATTTGGATAGGGTTAAGAACAAACTGAGTCCGAGTCTGGATTGGATTTAGATTGGGTTTAGATTAGATTGGGACCAAATTAATCCAAGTCTCAAGCAAGCACCGTTGCATGGAAAGCTGGATTCTCTTCGTACCCTAAAAGTCTACTTAGCAGTGGCGTATTCTCAAAGAAAGTTTTATAAAAATGTGATAGATAAAAAGATAAATTTATAAATCTGGATCAAAGTTAAATTGGGTTCAGAAAAATCAAATTCATACTTGAGCCACAGGTCGATGCAGGGTCTGAGCAGGGTCTAGATCAAATATGGTTCCATCGATTCTAGTATAAATCCCTACTCTAGGTAGTGTACCGTGATTAACCAACATGAGCTCTACTTAGCCCGAACTGTGACAACCCTTAGATTTGGTGCAGATCACAGGGCTCCAGCCCCCTCGTACAAAAAAAAAAAAAAAAAAAAAAAAAGGCTTTTAGCCTCAAGCTAGGCTCAGGAAAATATGGGACAATACAATTTCACCCATTGCAGAAAGTAAATCCTAAAAGGAAGAAAATTTGTCAGAAAACAGACCAAGAAACACGAACAAGGCAATGAATGCAACCCATGAATACCTACCAAAAAAATGCAACCCATAAATTATCTTTTAAGGACTCATTTGGTGCACCGAAAAAGTGGGGTCAACAAAAAAAGAAAAAAAAATACTTTATATTTAGTTGGAGTTTTTTTAAAAAAATTAAAAAATATCTTTTTTCATAGGAATAAAAATTTCAAATTTCATAGAAAAAAAATATGTGAGATATAGAAAAGTTCAATTCCCATTGGCCAAAAAATAGGATATTTTTTTTCTAAAAGTATCCTTAAACTTTTAAATATAATAGGGTAAGATCTTTTCTTTTGTTAAGGCACAATAGATATCTTACACAACTTTTCAAAAAAGTAGATACTCAACCAAACATAGGTCATTTTGAAATATACCATTTTTTCATTATCAACTAAACAAACAAAAATTATTTTTCCGTATCTAATATTCAGATACCAACTTTTTTAAAAAAAATATTTTAGCAAAAAAAAATTTTTCTGCGAACCAAAATAAATCCTAGTAGATACATATTCTTTTGTTATATCATTTGCACCACGCGTCAACAAAATATTGCCTATAATTAGACCACTATAATGCGACATACGGCGGACGAATATTGCCTGGAAGGATTAAAAAGGTCAAAGAGCAAGAGACCAGGGGCAGCCCGATAGCACATGATGGGCTGACAGCATTGTTCATGTCTCCTGAGCCATGCCCTCGCTAGAAGCCGTGCATGGCCCCCCTCAAAAATCTCATGCAACAGGAGAAGGAAAGAAGCAGTCAAACACGTATGCGGCCGACCCATGTGACCCGAGCCACTCAGATCCCAGCACCCTAGATAACGTGGACTCAACAAAGAATCCATGTAGCCTGGACAACTACTTCCAAGGTTCACTGCATTCTCCCCCAACATTTCTAATGAGTTTGGTGCATAGAAGATCTAAGTGATAGAGATCATTGTTGTTCAAAGATGTGGTGGGGTTGAGAAATAAAGGGACGTGTAGAATTTGGTTCGGGAACCTTCAGACTAGGAGGGATGTATTGGAATCAAGAAAAAAGGTCTTGGAGAAAATTAGATATGAGCAAATGAAATGAGTCGAAGGAATTATGAAGGGCTGTGGCTCCTTGATTGGGATTGGGAACGGCGCTAGTTGAATGGAAACTCTTAGGGCCAATAGCATGGCATCTCCCACCTTAAGATAATTGTAGGTTGGTCCCTTTATAATACACATAGATCGGTTTCGAAATCCACTTGTCAACAACTTATGGTCCATATATCTTGATAAGATTTTTGGGATTCTTTGCTTACGATTGTCTTTACATGATAGAAGATAAAGTGATAATAGTGGTCCTGAGTAAAGTAGTCTAAGATGTCATGCGTCCTAATAATTTTGCAATAAGGGGAAGATTTTATGGACCACGGTTGTTCAACACATGACTCCTCTGATTGATGAGCAGATGGTTGTTTGATAGAGGCAAGGCAAGGATTTTTTTTTAATGCATTTTTTATATTTCGATATCTTGGTTGTTTTTGTTAAATATGTATCTCATGTCAAACAATGTGTATTAATTAGAGAGAGAGAGAGAGAGAGAGAAAGAGAAAGAGAGAGAGAGAGAGAAAGAGAGAGAGCAAGCCAGCGCAATTATTAAAATCATATAATTTAGCAAGCCCATATGCAAACTCAACATGCAATCTAATTCCATTGGACATAATCGGGTCCATTAATGAAGGAGCAAGTTGGTAAATTTGCCTACGCCTCTTCAAACGAACTAAAATAATAGGATGGGAAGTCTTTTATTTCGTATATAACTCTATGTAGTACGAGGATCACATCAGGCACAGAGATATGAAACGCTAGACACACATGGCAATTTACTAGAGTAACTCCCACTTATTATAATAAACTGTAAGAATTTAATTCACTTTTTGCCCCCCAATTTGGGCTTTTTCTTGGTCTTTTGAATTGAGATTCGTCAAGCAAATTTTCTATCAATTTTGGAACAATAAGGGTAACCTAGAAGGGAAAAGAATTTCTTTTTTTTTTCCTCAAATAGAATAGAGGATAGAAAGGCCCCTAGCTTTTATCAAATAGAAAAATTAAAAGCAGGGAAATACAAAAGTGTTACAAAAGATTGCATAATTTCCTCCAAATCTGGTCGAAACCTGATTTATGTTCCACCGAGCTACCTTACCCTAGTCCCTAAACAGACTTAGTGCGAACCGAATGATTCCCACAACTGAGTTTCTATTTCTCAAGAAAACTATGTTGTTCCGCTTCTTCCAAACGGACCAGAATATTACCATGGTAAGATGGTCCCAAGCTTTTCTGAGCCTTGTAGGTATTCTTTTCCTCAGCCATTTTGACCAGAAAGATAAGATATTTCTTGAATATCCTCTGATGCCTAAACTACTGATAAGATATTTCTTGAATATCCTCTAATGCCTAAACTACCATGAACAGACATCGATATTCTTCAAACAGATGGTTAAAACAAAATATGTGTTCAATGTAACCAACCCAGTGTTCTTTCAGCTAAGAACCTTCAACACCACTTACCAAGGATGGCAAAGGAAAAGGAATGTCATGATGGATCAAGCTCAGAACAACGCAACGCTTTTACGCCATAGCCCGCTTGTTAGCATGCACCAACAAAAATATAAATGAGAGAAGCTTTACTAATATAAGGTCTAGAGTGGAAAAAAAGAAACTATGATGGACTTCGCTGCATCAACTACTTGGTTCTGCCATATATATGTGTGTGTGTGTGTGTGTTTGTGTGTGTGTATACACACATATACATATGTATGTATACATACATTACATATGTATATATATGTATATGTATGTATATGTATATACATATGCATATGTATATATGTATGTATGCATGTATGTATATATATATGTATATATGTATATGTATATATATAGATATGTATGGATGTATGTATGTATGTATGTGTATATATATATATATATATATGTATGTATGTATATGTATGTATGATGTATATATGTATGCATGCATGTATATGAGGGTAGGAGTTGTATCCTTCATGCAAAAGAAGGATTCCTCTTCTTTCGTTCAAATCCACAATGGATCATGCAATGGTCACTTTGAAATCTATGCAAACATATGCATTGAGTTTGGAGTGCTTTGATATTTGTGCATGGTGCGTGTTAGTATAGTTTTGGGGATTACATAATAATTTGTATCACCTATAATATTTTTTTTTATTAGCATGATTCTATATCAACTTATATTATTTTTTCTTTATTAACATGATCTTGTTAGAGTAATTTTAGGGATCACATAACAATCTGTATCACCCATAACATTTTTTTTTTGTTAACGTGATCTTATATCAGCCTATTTTATTTTTCTTATATGGAGTCTGTATACGAGTATATATAATCTCTGAAATGTACTAAATGTAATGGAATAGAGAAATAAAATCACTTCTCTCTGTCTCTCTCTTATTTTTCTCTTCTTCTACAAATATTTTAACATAGTATCAGAGCCACTGATTACATAATCTACTATCACTATCTCTTTTGCCTTTACTGTGACCGTCGTTGCCATGTCTAAAAACTTTGAAGACTCCTATTGCCAATCTATCGATCTCTATTTTTAGGTGAATCAACACCCAAAGATTCTCTATTTTTTGGTAGATCCGCAGATTCTCTATTTTCTAGTGAATCAATATTCAAAGATCTTATGTTTCTTAGTAGATTTGCATATTCGTTATTTTCAGTAGATCAATACCCGAAGATCCTTTATTTTCTAATGGATCCGTAGCTTCTCTCTACCATTTTTTTTCTCAGCTCAGATCTTCGGTCATCTCTCCTCACCATCACTCGACCACTTTCTCTCCATCTCCAATTTTATTTGCTGCCTTCGGCTCCTTCACATCCAGTTCGAGGTCTTTACTCCTCTTCCATGGTGCCTCCATCTATGAGGATCGTCAACCTTTAGTTGCCTTTTCTCTAAGCTCTGTCCTCGTTGCAATTGACGTCTTCTATGTATCTTTTCGCTATCTTATTATTAGATAAGTCAATCAGCCATATCAATAGATATGTTAGTCTGTCACGTCTGTCAGACATAACAACAGACATACCAGTTTGTTATGTTAGTCAGTCATGTTAGTCTACCATGTTTGTTAGCTATGTCAGCATTACAAACACATCTGTTTCTGCACTAACTTTTTGATCTATTGCATTAATTTCTAAGCTGCTATGTTAGCTTTTGTTCTGCTATATCAAATTCTATATTGTCACATCAATTTGATATATCAGTCTACCATATCGGTTTCTAAGTTCTTATGTCAAATCTGCTACATTAACTTTTGAGCTACTATAACATGTTCTGCCATATCCAGCACTATGCTACCATGTCAGCTTTTGATCTACCACCACGTAGCCTCTGAACTGATATATTAGCTCCTAATCTATCATGTCAGCTTCTAACCTGCTGCTTTAGTACTTGATATAGTACATCAATTTTTAGGTATATTCATGATCCAGTTTCCAAACTCAAGTTGGCATCTACAATACCATTTTGCTATTAAGAAAAGATGTTAGCATAATTTTAGAGATCGTGTAATAATTTGCATCATCCATAATATTTTTATTTATTAGTGTAATCATGTATCAACCTATATATATTTTTTTTATTAGCATGATTTTATTAGAATAACTTTATGGATCAAATAACAACCAGTATCATCTATAAGATTTTTTTTTATTAGCGTGATCTTATATTAGCCTATATTATTTTTTGTATGTAGACCTATACATGAGTATATATAATCTATGAGCTATACCGAATGTGATGAATAGAGAAATAAAATTACTTTTCTCTCTCTTCTTTTCTCTTGTTTTTTTCTTCTTCTGCAAATATTTTAACAGTGCGATCCAACAATCAATATCGTGAAAGAAGATTAATTGTCCTTTTGTGTGAAAGATACAACCTAAACCCTAAATATGAATGAGCATCATGAGTAGTTGTTTCGATGTTATCATCCTCTTGCCACTTGGGCAATGTTTTGATTTCCAGTAGGAGTCAAACCTCATGGGTGAGGTGGGAATGGGGTATGGAAGGTACGGGTTAGAGCCTTCTAAATCTCAAAATAGAAAAAAAGGAAAAAAGAGATAGAACTGAATAGGTAAAGTTATTCCTTATATACTTTCATTGGCCAAGTTATAGGACATACTCAAGCTTTTAAAAACCTTAAATACAGGTAACATAGAGCTTGTTGATGCCTTTGAATGTTGAATTACAACTGCAACTTTGATAGGTTAGATATAGTGAAGGATAAATTTTAACCCAATATAACCTCTAAATTTCCTAAGCTAACCCCAGGCATTTTGGCCTTAAGTTAGGATAGCTCTAGCCCTATCCAACCCAATCATGTCTTATGATAAAATCAGGTTCACTTGGCTTACTCATATGTGGTTAGATTGTACCATGCTAACTAGGTTAGATTGGATTGAATAGGAATCTTAAGATAGCGGAAAAGTCTGAGACATTTTTATTGCATTAATATATGTTAGAATGAGGTCTTAACCATTCATCATTTTGGACAATACATAAACATATGGTTCAACAAATATAAAGACATACTTATATAAATATATAAGTAAATCTATTATAAAATATAGACATATAAGGAATCTTTAAAAAATATAATTATGAATAAGTTATTTATGTATATAACTAGTTTAGTTAGGTTAAGTCGGTTGGGTTGGGTTAACTACTTAATTACTTTTATCTTCTCACTATTGTAGTCTTCACATATTAGCATAATATACATTATTGGTTTGTCCCTAGTAGCTGAAGCTTTGGGAGTCAATAGGCTAGTTAATAATCATGGCGATCAACATTTTGAAAGACATAGCGCTTGAAGGTTGGATAGCCATGCCTTTTAACGAAACAATGGCATACTTTGTATGGCTATAATGTGCAAGATTTTTCACCACAGAATTTATGTAAGGACTTGTGACGGTATGTATTTAGTCCCATATTATCTAAATATTAGGAAGAAATTGGATACTTATAAAGGGCTAAAAAATCTAAAGGAATACCTTTCGCTCAGTCTTTTTAGATAAAATGATAAATCACTATAAAAGATACCAAAGGAGATCTGACTCGTGTACCATATGGACTAGGGGATACCATAGCAAGGCTCTTTTGGTGCTGAAGGTGGACCTTTCTTTCAAACAAAGGGTACAACCAGGATTAGATGAGCTTCATGACGAGAGGTAACTTTCTTCGTATGAAGAAAAATTATGGTGGGATCAAATGAAGCAAACCCGTTCCCACGGCCATCAAATGGAGTCTTTTATCTCCGTACCTATATTACCTCATCCTTACCCAGGCGACCACTCACAGTTAAGCTCTCTCTTTCTTAATTACGTTAGTCTATTTGTTGGTCGTTTTCTCGCTTCTTCTCTCGTTTACTTTCTGAGTAAAGACTTCATTCTATCCCATTGGATAACATTATTTTATCTATACAGTATCAACGAGCAGCCACTGCACAAAGTGGTGTCAGGAGTCTGCGAAGTCGAATCCGACTCCAAAGAGGCTTTCCACTGCTTATAGTTTAGTCTACCCTCATTTATTTATCATCTGCCAGGAAGACAGAAATAATAAGCTTAACACCGTACGGCCCCCGTGGGCCAACCAGCCACTCCAAGCCGCTGGTTCCGGCGGACCCCGCGCCCAATCAACGCTGCCCAGCTCTCCAACCGTCAAATCTCCGGAACTCTTTTAACTTCTAACTAAACCAAGAGGCTCGTACTGCAGCACCCCCGCGCTGCAACCCGTGAATGGTTAGAAAGCGACGCTGCGGATTGTTCACTTTGAGACTGGATACTGCCCCTGAGGTCCAAGTGCATTGACTCGTTTGATGACCTTCACGTGGCGTGCAGCGGCTAAACCAAGCCCCTCGCGACGTCACCTTCATCCCCACGTCGCCTAAAAACTACAGCGCGTCAGAGCATCACGTGGACTTTCTCATGCATGCTTCCAACCCATCACCCACCGTAAATGGCTATATGACGTGGAAATGAGACATGCCGTGTCAGTCCCATACGCAAGATACAAGAATCATATATTACCTAAACAGTGCAGATTATGTCTGATCAATGCAATGACAACCACCGGTTAGCCTATTAATTTGGATTATCAGTAATATTTTTTTTTCGATTTCGGACAGTGTTTTCTTAATTAATTTTTTTTAGAGGATAAATTTTATGATGGTGTAGGTGGCTCGGTTTCAGGTCGCTGCTGGCAATGTCTAGCGATTTTATTAACAGAATCAGTGAACACCACCTATAAGGACACGAGTTTACCAGCAACTTGAATTGATCCCTTGAGTTGTGTGGGAGAGAGACCAAATTGGCAGGAGGACACATGTTATTGACTCATGGGGTAACAAATATGAGATGATGCTGCTATATTAAATGGTCATAAACATCTTAGGCTTGATGTCGTCCCCCTCAAAATAATAAAACCAGAACGCAGAAGAGAAGGGAAGAATGATAAGCTTTATATAAACAACAAGATAACCATCCTAATCACAAGTTCTATACATGTAACGAGAACAAAACACAAGGAAAAGGCAGAGATTCTATCAATTTGAAGCACTTAAAAACATCGTTACTTCACAACCCACAAGGCCTCTGCTATTTTCTCTACCGCATTTCAACTCAACATATGGTTGGGATTCATATAACCAGGGTTCAGGAACCCTTGACCTGGCAGCTGATGCGCCATTCCGAAGGCAGAGGACCGCGAAACGGCCCCCATGCTCCGGCTGGCAGCCGCCTGCTCCAGTGACTGCACCTGGGTCTTCAAGAACTTGACATAATGGATTGCCTCGTCCAGCATCGAAGCCGTGTCCATCTTCGTCCCACCGGGGACGAGCCGCTGCAGTATGCGAATCCTTTCACTGATCCGCTCTCTCCGAAGCCGCGCCGCCACGCTCTGGGGTTCCTTAGAGATCTTAACATTCCGCCGCTTGGGTGGCTTCACCGACTCCGGGTCGATGTTAATGGGCTGCATTGCGGCCACGCGGAATATCATATCCCGCATCGCCGCCACGGAGCCAGGCTGGTGACAGAGGGAGGGGTCACCGAGCGATGATGGCCAAAGGTCAGTGTTCAGTGTGGGGTTGGAGGAGAAGATGGGTGCAATGAGTGGGTGTTGGGTGGTGGTACCAACGAAACGCATGGCTGCAGGTTGGGGACCAGCTACTATGGGAGAAGTTGGGGTGGTTGGAGAGTTGTTGAATTCAGGCGAGGGAACAGCAGGGAACTCGGTGGATGGTGGTACCTCCGAGAATTGAGCGAATTCCTCCATTTGGATCATCATGTTCATCCAATCCACTTGAGTCTCGGGGGAAGAATTACAGAAGTCTACGTCCATTGCCTGATCTATGAGAGAGAGATAGATAGAGAGAGAGAGAGAGATGAGGATGGGGGAATAGGAGAGTTGGTATCAGAAGAATTCTAAGAAGATGGACTAGGTGAGGGGATGATCGGAAAGGAAAAGAACAGTATATTTAGGCTTGCAGGTTCGAAGGTTATCTATCTTTGGCCAGAGGACTACGGATCGACTTGGGGGCCTATATATAAGAACTAGGGGGGACATATATTGAGTAACATACGAAATTTCCTTCTTATCTTGCTATTTTTTTGTTCTCCGGTTTGTCCATAACGTTCGCTATCAGAAAGATGTTGAGCTTTAATAATGCGTTATCCTTTCCGTTTTCTTTTACCTACCACTACTAGATTGTTGGTGAGGCAGAAATATAGTGAAAAATATAGTTTCATGAAAAGAGGGTTCCATTTTTAGCAAAAAAAAGAGGTTTCCCAATCCGAAGCTGGAAACGCGTCAAGAGAGGAGCAAAGGACCTTAGCAGTAGTTCGCATAGTTGAAAAGGAGCAATGGGGACTCAATCATCCGTTTCCCTTTCAATAAAAAAAACGGATAACAAAGGGAAAAAATCATCCGTTTCCCTTGTGCTTTCCCATGCATGCAGAGAAGCATGGAAGAATGACAAGAAGATCTCGTTCGAAGGACCAAGATTTCACCGCCCAACATCCCATGACGCGGTCAAAGGCCAAGCACTCTAGTCGGCTGCCGTCTTGAATGAAGTGGGCCCACCAGAAAGGGGAATCCAACGGATGCGTAGGCCCTACCGAAGCGCGTGTCGCAGATCTAGAGAGGAAAGTCTACACGGTCGTTGGGCTCCAGTTATCCGTTTCCGCGGGAAGCTGATCCCTTTCGTTTTCCGGCTGCCGGGCAAGCTTTCCTGGAAGGAAGAAATAGCCCAAGTGTTTTTTTCCCTTCCTTTTCAGAGAAAAAGATCAAGTACCCGAAGTTCTCCGTCACTTCCATTTAAGTACTATATTCGAGAAGGTCCTTGCCTATAGTTATGCTATGCCCATTGAACTTCCAAATACTAATTAAAAAAAAAAGTGCCCAGAGTTATGCCCCTTATAACCAAATGCATGACCTGTTTTGCCTTCTACTGCAAAGTCCAAAGCGAAACCTACATGCTAGCCTAGCATCTGAACTATATGATTTGTTTCGAGTTTGTGTTTGGTTTGTGTTGAGTTGGGGCTGGAGTGGGTACTACATAATTTCGATCAAGTTTGGGTTGGATTTTATTGCTGCTGGGATTAATCCTGGGAACCAGCCTGCTAGTGAGTGGAGTGTGGTGCTGAAGAACTCGACGATTGGCTACATAGATCATGCTGAGCTGAGACTTGAGGCGGGCGGCAGTTGCAGGGATGCTAGTCTGTGACCGTGCTCCGGCCTAAAATAGCACAGACAGAAACTCTCTTGTTGTTGAGGTATGTTTGGTAGGGACCCTCCAATGCTTAAATCAGGATGATGCTCAGAGAACAAGAGAAGTTTCTCAGTAATCTGTCAGGGCACCCAAGCACTTATCTGCAAGGTCCCATAAGGAGTTTGTTATATATGCGAAGGCGGGAGCCTATTGCCATGGAATTTCGGGCACATGGATCAGCCACAATTGGTTGGTCTAAGTACATTCTGAATATCGGGTGCGGGCATTTCGTATGCAAATCGTGCCTTACCTGTTAGATCGGTATGATGTAGGAGATCTTCTGGGATCTCGACTATAGTATCATCGACTGTAAGAGATTTTTGAAATTCGAATATGGTCGTGTGCTTTCGAGCGTGCCAGATGGCTGTCCCTGATTGGTGGTACGAGCGAGCTTTTATTGGATTGCCCCTCTGGTGAACTGGGGTTAGTCATAATGCATATCACTTGCCCCCCCACTTCCGTAATCGAATCGAGCTTGCTATCTTGAGTTGTGGAAGTGGTTTTTTCAATGGGATTGCCTAGCAAAGATGGCTAATGAGAATACGGATCATCCTTTTATTAAGAAAACAGAGATTTTCCGAATTCCACATTTATGAGGAGTGTGGCTTATAAGGGGAGTGGCCACATTGTCTTTTCCGAAGCGTTGTAATCATCAGAGGGCGGGTATAATAGACATACAACATTATCTCTTGCCCAATAGACTTCGTCCACTTAAAAGACATACAACATCGTATTAATCTTCTCATGAGGGCTGCATATTACACCTTCTTTATTATTGCATGAACCTCGCTGAGTATGAGGATTTACATCACCACATTTTAATTTGCTGCAGGAGGGGTATAATTGTGCAAGTATGTCCCTGTGTACTTTATCCTAAGAAAGATGGGGCAAGAGAATGTTTACTAGTTGCGGCATCAATATGATACATAGGCCTCCGATATTCTAAACATGTTGAGTCTTGCGAAAGTTTTTTCTGAGGTTGAGCACCGGACTGCATACCATCAAATTGACATACCACCTAGGGATGAGCAGAAGATCGAGTCCAAGACTTGAGAGGGTCTTCAAGCATCTAGTCATGTCATTTGGTTATACTGGGCCTACCACTTTCATGCAAGTCTTATGACCTTACGTTTTAAAATTTATGGTCACATATTTTGCCTACCACTTTCATGCAAGTCTTATGACCTTACGTTTTACAAGAATAGAGAGGAAGAGAAGTTGGGAGATGGAATTTCACCAATTAGATGAACAAAGTGGTGGAAGATGGAAGAAGGGAGAAAGAAGGAGGAGAGAGAGAGAGAGAGATGAGAGAAGGGTGGCGATGGAGTGGGTGCAGAAGAGAGAGAAGAGGGAAGAGAATGAGAGATGAAAAGGAGGCAGGAAGCAGATGAGGTATTGTTGGGTGGCAGTGGTACGTTGGTGAACAGTGGATGGAAGTTTGGTGCCTGAGAGAGGAGGTGATGGGAGGGCCATGCCCGAGAAGGGAAAGAGAGGGGATCGGGGGATGCTGACTCGATCAAAGCCCAAGCTGGGTTATTGGACCGAGGCTTGTGAGTCGAGTCAAGTATAGGCCATTAAAGTTCACTTGAAGATAAGTGGATAATAGGGGGAACCCATATGCACTTTGATGGACGTCATTTAATACCATTCATGTGCTCCAAATTAAGATGCATCATCTGCTCTCGACGTTGAGTTTGTGATCCTGGGATATCCTTATGATTACTTATAGTACTTTAATAGCATCATTTCACATGGTATAAGCTAACGCATTTCATATTTTACTTTTAGCTACCATGCATAATCATTGAAATGGTCAAAATTAGTTATTGCATTGTATGGTTTTTATTCTTTTTGATAAGCTTAAGAATTCAATTTAGAAATATATTCTTCATCTACTTTACAGTTAACAGAAGGAAAATCATGCCACATGCTTCAAACACATACTGGAAACTTTAGTGTCATCTTATTCACTCGTATATTGAACAGTGGTGATATGAGAAATTATAAAGGATAGGTGATGTTGTGATAGGAAACCTGGAAAAGGTTGTATGTCTGAGAAATAGTCTCAACTGTAGGATAGATTACAAAAGTCAATTTTTGAGGTGCATCCTAAGTGATCTGTTGCAAATCTTATTTTTCATTTTAGTTTTGGGCATGGTGCAAGCAAAAATGTTTCATATATCTGTTGCTCAACTCTTGTTCACCTTAATATACATACAACTTTAAGCAGCCTTAGTCTTATGGGGCCCTGTATTGAAGCATACAGTAGAAGATCAGCCTCATGCTGCAGTCAAAATGAAACAGAAGTGCGGAAAAGGCTGAATGAAGATGAAGAAGATTTTTTGTAGTTAGCCACGTTGTTTTTTTTATTTTTTGCTGAGCTGTAATTCTTTTTACCTTGCTGTACATATTAGCTGGAGGCTGAGCTGTTTTTAGGTTGTTAGTTTGTTACGATTCTTTGCAACTGTATATAAAGTTTGCCTCTATAAACAGATTCATTCAATGAGAATTCTATGAAGTCCTCCATAGTTTGTGCTCTCTGTTTTTCCTTTCTTTCTTTCCATACATTTTCTTACACCCTGATGGTGTGCTAGATAGAGAAGGTTGTATGGTGATTAGACAGGCTACTAATTAAATTGCATAGTAGATATGGAGGTGGATGTGTTTATGGGATGATAGGAAGCATGAGTGAGAAGTTGTAACTAATGGTGGAACGTGGTTCGGCACATATAACATAAGCTAATGATCCCTGTTGCAAGAAATTTTTTGAGTTAGTCAGGAGGTAATAAATAGGCAGCATCAAGCGGATGACTTGGAGATTCTCAGGATTTTGATTTATATTATGAGACAAAGGTTGACCAACGTTTGCTAAGAGTGCATAGTAAGTTACTTGTCACATTAGCCATATATTTTGTGGTTTCAACATGGCAAATATGGTGCATGGTGGGACAATAACGAAGTGTATTTGCTTCCTTCAGGCTTTGTGGCTCATTTTTCCCAGAAGAGTTCACTTGAATTGGTAAATAAAATGTTATATGAACAAAACGGAGGATATCTATTGGGATATCCGTTGTTGTTGAAAATCCTGTCCTAGATATTGCGATTCCTGCCTAGATATTGGCTTGAAAATCCAAGTGACGAGCACCATGTGACTTGTGTAAATAGTCAGGTTTGCAGAGTATGAAAACCACCAACTTCCTGTCCTTAAGCTCCTCGCTCTTACATTTTTTTCCCTTGAACTCAAGCCATAAAACCATTATGATTGGATATTTTGCTTCACACAATTTATCTGTGGCATCACAGTATGTAAAAATTTTATTACTACATCAATTTACCAACCGGCGCCTGTGCTAAATGGAGAGTGCATCATGGGTCCAAGCTGTCTGGTCCAAACAGGCCTCTAAGAACAGATGCAAGGGACTGTCATCAAAGGAAAACATACACATGAATGTTTTAGAAAAGATGGCCATCTTCCCATCCATCCAAGGTTGGGCTGTTTGGAGGGCTGTGAAGAGTCATGATTGTGTGAGCGCTAAGGTGGCTGCCCAGCAGCCTGTTTTGATGAGTTTTATAAAGTCCAAAATAAGGTTTTAAATACTGGTATTGCACAATTTTTCTGCAGGAAAGATACAGTACAGGTATTATGAAAACTGACAAATTCCAAAAAAAAATTGAAAAATTATCGTCACCTTTCTGTACGGTTAGTATGCGGTACCATCAATACAAACCGGCACAGATCGGTACAGCTGGTATATACTAGGTGTTTCAGCATCCTGGCCATACTGGTGCCAGTTTCCCATCGAAACAGTATTCAATCCTGGAGGATTTTGGAATCATGATTTAAACTTCGGACATGTCTCTGCATATAAACGCATGTGTAACTTTTGCAAGATGTAATTTTAGTGTATTCTTTATTCCTCTTTAGTGTTTTCTGCAACCTTCAATCTCTCCCTTGGTTACATGTTCTTGTGGTAGAGCATCTGAGGAAGAGTATCGATTTGTAATCCTATTTGCTTTTGTCATGTTAGTCGGCCCTCATCTCCGCTTGTGGTTATATGCAATCTAGTTGAATAATTTGAACTCTTGTTCTTGTACCTCTTATATTTGACTTGAGATAATTTTGTGGTTTGTTTTATTATGCCCGATATTGTTCCATGCAACTTTGGATAACTACATGGCGTAGTGGATTTTCAGTTTTTTATTAAAACCACTATTTTTGTATCAACAAAGTACAGATGCAGCCATCATCATCGTGTTAGTATTGTTTGTGAGAATCCTATAATTACGTTGGTGATGAAATGAACTTCTCATCACATAGTAATTACTCCATGACAGTCGATCACATGCACAAATCTCTTAAAGAGTCTGCTTTTTTACATTTTATTGTCTTCTGATTTCCATGTTCTTGTTCTTTGAAAATTTAGGATTGGACGATGGGAACAATGAATCCGTAGGTCTTCAAGGGAATAACTTTTATGCTCTTGGGGCCTAACCACAAAACTAAGGCCTAACTTATAAACAGGATAACGGGTGGGATAGGGCACTTAGGCCTAGTTTGGAACAAACATGGGTGAGATATGGCACCGGTCCTACCTTGTCACTGGGATAAATGCCAAACAAGCCAAAAGATGGCAGAGAAATGCTGATCCCAATAGTTCGGTCAAACTGAGGGGATCAACAATACTTAACGTACCGTGTTTTGTCCCACCTATATTTATGGAGTGGCTAGAATCACTCTTTATTGGCAGAAGCCAGAAAGTAACCACAAAGAGGAGCATTTTTTTTTCTTTTTACCAAACAATAATCACTGTTGCATTAGTTAAATTGTGGTACAATGTAATAATGAAACGTGGATGAAATTGGTTTATCCAAACAATAGCAAGATTTTTCCCACCTATCATGGACTTTATTATACCTATCAAGGATAACTATAACTGATCCCCCAATGCCTCTATCCCTCTTCCAAACTAGACATTATCCTTCCTTACCCTGAGATATATGCGAAACAAGTCAAAAATATGGCTTGGAATTGCTGATCCCCCATAGTTTGATCAAACTGGGGATAACCAGGGATTAGCAATACCTTGGCTACTATGGAACTTAGGTTATCCCAACTATATTTATGGAATGACCAAAATAACCCTTAATTAGAAGAAGTAACCCCCAGTTTTGTCTTTTAACCCAAATAATGATTGTCCCTTCCACCATGGTACAATGCAATCATGAATGGGGAAAAACAATTTATCCAAACAAAAAGAAAAAGACTTATCCCACCTTATTAAAAAGCAAAAATGAACAAGATCTACACTTAGATTATTGGAAATGTTGCTAAATTATCAACATTAAACCCAAAAGTCCTGGTGGATGGCCTCTGAATTAAGATTACAGGAATATTATGGTAAAAAAAATTGTGTAAAATGACACAGTAGAAAGTAGATGCGGCCTGAAGGTCAAGAACTATGATGGATTCTTGCATCCACCATCTTCTATGAGAATGAAGAGCATCTTGGCTCGACATAGTTTATTTTATTCTGCTAGGAACCTAATTTCTGTTGATTGTTAGTACACGATAGAGCTCAAAATAGAAGAAGGCAATCATTTTTATGTTACCATAAAGTGTTCGTACAGCAATCAGATAGTATATACATAACAGTTTTTTTTTTTTTTGTTCCAAACATTCGGAATTGTGCTTTTAAATATTTAGAATTTAAAAGTATTTGGATATTGTAGATCATGGTGACAAGTAGGGATCATCAATTTGGTTGTCCCAACATGGTTAGTGGATAACTACATTGAAGCTATGGCCTATGCAGATTGAAGATTTTCTTGAGGGATAATGTTCGTATATACTAAACACACAGTGATAAGAAATGGTACTTGCTCAAAAACTTAAGAAGAAAAAGGCTCAAAATATCAAAAAATGCTGATATCAATTGATCCCTAATCATTGGAGGCTAGGATGAAGAACACTCTCAGCAAGCCATGTTTCATTGTTGCTGAAAATACCTCAGTGTCATTATTGTTTGGAACTTGAAGAAAAATTATCACTTGCAAAATTCACAATATGACCGCCCCTTCAGCAAACCAAAACCTAGTCAGGCTGCATGATAATTTGCACACTATGTCAAGCCCCTAGGCATTGATGAAGGTCCCACTTAATTGGAGACAGAATCATTTCATTTATCTTTGTCATATCACCATCATACTCAAAGCTTTATGGCACTGCTTTCCTGTTACTAAGTTCTATCATCTATTTGCTCTCATTTCATTTGTCCAGCTTGTTCACCCTATAACTGCTAGACTGGGATTAAGGGAATGATGGCAACATTCTAGCAAAATGGTAGATGACTCATTATTTCAATGAGAAGTGTTGCCAGAATGCCTTTACTCTAAATTGTATATCTTAGAGTCCTGAATGTGCTATCCAAGGATAGATTTGTTCAGCATCCAGTCATCTTAAGTAGAATATTATCATTTGTCTACTCTTATCAGCTGGATCACCCCATGCTGACTATTTTACACTTAAACCTCATGGCTCAACAAGCTATTCTTGTGTTGCATGTCAGGGCATCTAAACATCAGCTAAATAAAATTTTTATGCATCTGCCATGCAGTCACTCGTTGAGGGTATCCTCCTGAGTCAGGCAGTCTATCAATATAGTTTAAGGCTTAGCAATATGGAAAAATTCAATGTCTATATTTGTTCCTTTCTTAGTTCCAAATTAGTATCTTCTATTGTATTTTTGTTACAGGGTATGTACGACGAGAAGTTTAATTTAGCCAGTAAGACCTTCATATTTTGGAGTCTGAAGTAGTAAACAGTGCTAGTAATAGTAATAACACGCTGATGTTAGATTTCACATGCAAGTGATGATGCTTGAGATGATGAGGATTGAAGTGGGTGTTTGATTGCTTTGATTGAACCATTGTACCCCGGGGATGACAGGCTTTAGGGTGGGGTCACTTCCTTGTACATTTCTTTTAGAGGGAGAATAAAAAGAAGAGAAGATGGAAAGAAGGCGAGAGGCATGTGAGTGTCACAGCTTTTGTGTCCCCTCGGCATCAGAGCGCACAGGGCTTTAACTCTTTCTTTGTTTTCTTGCTTGCTTCTGTTTGCATCTGATCTGATACCGCTGCGGTCGCCCAGTGATTGACTCAGCTGACTATACTTCTTAGGGCATCACACATGAAGTGAATGTGCAAATTGGCTCTATCAGAAACTTAGAAAAGGCATTAAGAAAGGTCATCAATTGGATGCTCTCTTTGTATTCTTTTTCAGCTAAAAAGGTTAATTGGATGGTCTGGCATTGAAGATTGTTTGAGCTAAAAATCTACAACTCAAATAATATGGTTTCATGTTTTTTGCGAAGATCGATCCAAATCTCGGCATATTACATTTGAGCATAAGTTGGCCAAGTTTTCTTCTGAGCTGCGCTGTCAAGATTTGCAACAAACTTCTCTCTTCTAAGTTTCAAAATTTCTGAAAAAATATACAATAAGCATGAACTTCCTTTGGTCTTTTTATTTCCACAGGCATTTGGGTTTTTTTCTTTTCTGATCTCAATGTGGGCAACACATTTAAGTCGCTTTATGCATAAATCAACTACTCCATTGGGGGCATGCCTCATTTACATATGCATAAACATTCCTTTCTTGAAATAGGCCCTGAATTAAATTCATGGATTTTACAGGGTGTAGGTTGGTAGGTTTAGCACCACTCAACTTCATCAGATCATTGTTTTTATTGACTAATGTTGGGAGCCAGTGATGCAGGAAGTGAAACACAGATGGTTGTAAATTTCCTGACTAGCACATTAACTGTCACTTTTACCTCTCTCGTCTCTTCCTTAAGTAAAAAGAGTACCTTACATACTATACTTTTTTATTAAGTAAGAATTGAACTAATCACAACATTTTTTATTAAAGAAGGGGTTATCCATAGAGTCCCTCAAGGAGAGACAATTGGCAGTGATTAACAATGGACGGAGGCTGGGGGGATGGTCACAAAGGCAAAAATACTTTTTGTTAAACTACTAAAGATTGTTTTGGGTGTTGTTCTGAATCATTAATTCCATAAGCTAGAAGTTCAATGGTGACATAACAAATACTAATGGATTAACGGGCATGATAGAGTCCGAGATGAGGCAATGGTTGGATTTTTCCGAACTGGTCTTCAAGCTCCATAATGCTTATCAACAACATTTATACCCTCTGGTTAGAACATGATAGAATTTTCAGTAAGTCTTGTAGGCCCACACCTCAGAACTGAGAGAATGACATGTATACTCTCTTTAAGAAGATGGGTCTTCCTTTTTTTTCTTTTTTTCAGTATCATCCTGGTTTCTATTGGTGGGGGCCATCTTTCAATCCAAAACTTATTCTGTTTGGGTGATCGATTCAGTCTCGGGCTCGTCTTTTGGGCTGTCTATACTATGGCCCTCGCAAAGGGACTTGTAACTTCTTCCTCGCAACCTCCATTAGATGAAGCATGCTCCAACCTCATCTTCTCCTTTCCAATCATGTAATGTAGTAGTTGCCGGGCTTCTTTTCTCAAAAGAAACTAGTATAATTAGGTATACATAATTAGATATGTGATGCTAATTTTGTGATAGTTACTCCATTCGCCATGTGGATGCATGGAAATTAACATGCAATTACGAGTACATGTCTTGCGAATTGTCAGTAATTCGATAAATCTACTTTGCACATTGTTACATACATTTTAGGAGCTTGAGTTCACTTGACCGGGTGAGACGGTGAGTATGAGCCAGCTTCCTACTTTTCATTTTAATTGGCATCATTCTTGGAGGTAAGTATTGGCATCACTCGACGTGCTAGACAACGTAGCAATAGAAAAGCTGGACACCAGCTAAGTGATGACTTTCTTGAGTGAGATTCCCAAGTCACACAAAAGGGTTGCTAGGTAATAAGTAGAGTTATTATAAGCTTTTTTTCCACGACCATAATCCACATTAGGATTCTTATGATTTATGTCATTATATTATCCGCCACTCACAGAAAAGGGCCAAAAGGCTGAAGTGATGATACTGTTTTGAATTGAGGATATTCTCTTTAAACAGGGGCAAGTCAATCCTTCTACACTTTCCTATCTGGTTTCTAGTAAAGTGATCAGCTTTAGGGTCAAAGATGATAAAAGGATTCTAGGGAGAGGACACTGCTTGGTCTCTCCTTTTAATGTGCATTTATACAGTTTAGAACATGGCCATCTTTTGTTAGAAATCAAAGGTCACGGCATGGTCC
Source organism: Phoenix roebelenii (assembly GCA_025769935.1). Classification (NCBI taxonomy): domain Eukaryota; kingdom Viridiplantae; phylum Streptophyta; class Magnoliopsida; order Arecales; family Arecaceae; genus Phoenix; species Phoenix roebelenii. Next base: position 20,801 of record JAOXJJ010000171.1, read on the forward strand.
TTTGGAATAAAGCACCCTACCGAAATGTTAGCAGAAATCCTCAGCCTAGACCCATTTGCCCACTCTATGAACCCTTTTTGGAGTCCACTTATCTCCAATCAATGAGTTCTAAAGTCCAGGCCCTTTCTTTAGCGAAACCCAAGGCTTCTCTTTATATTTCTGAGGAGGAATTATTGCAGTATTCGACTTTGTTGTGCAAAAGCAGGTCCCCACTCGGATAGAAAATAGTCCTCATTGTTTCTTTCTCTTGAATGTGATTGATGTCTTCATCAGGGTGCTGGAAATTAAGGAAGCACTCAGTGATGATTCTAGCATCTAGCCAATCAAGAATGTCTGATAATATGGGTACGGAGGCAGAAAAGAAAATACCCCAATGGCCTAGAGATTTGTGCCTAGAAGATAATTTCAATGATTTTTCCAATAAGTGCATCTGTGTATAAATGATGAACCACCATAGATCTGAAAGATTAGTTTGTATCATGTGTTCGCATGCAACATCAATGTGGAATTATCCTCTAAAAAGTAAAACTAGTAATCATGTCAAGCTCACACACACATAAGTATATAATGTCCACTTATATACATATTCTGTAACTATATATCATATAACATCACCAAAAAAAAAAGAAAAACTATATGTCGACTCTCTTCAATGTTTCTCACATCAATCAATAAAAAGTATAGCTATATGCACAAATACCATGAAGGATTAGACGATTTTGTTTCATAAATGCCAAGATAATGCAAACCATCGAGCTTACACCTTTGTTGACTAAGTCCTCCATTCATGAATGCAAGCAAAATTTTTCAGGAAACCGTAACCGGCTTACTTGAAGCATGGCTCAAAAAGGCCTCTGTTAGCCCAAATCAATATAAATGTGCCTATAATTTTTCCCTCATTTAAAAGAAAAGAAAATAGAACATGACTATTAGAATGTCAAATATGTGCACAATATAACCACTTTGATAGAGTTTTTCTCCCTTTTTTTTCCTCTTGGCTATTGGAGAAACCAGAAGAGGTCGACAAGATAATCTCTACTAGAATTCGCAAGTAGCATGTGAAGCCCATAGATAATCATCAAGCCAGTTCTAGAGACCCCACTCCAAAGATTTTCAAAATCTTCACTTCACACACCAGATTAAAGTCGTTGAATCACTTTAGGTTACTTTTGGTCTTGAACTCCTTATGTCGAAGGATAGAAGCGTGAACCCTAGAGGCATTTGTTGGAGTGTAACATCTATAAGATTGCTTGCTTAGCCTCAGAATGTACTGAAGCCGGCCCAATCCGATTTTTGGATGAATTGTTGTGGGCAAAACAGCCAATCTACTCATAACAAACACTTGACCCCTCCATGTGTATAGCGTAGATATGTCATAAGCAATATGAAAACCTTATCTTTTATCAGTAAAGGTGTCAGTGTTAAAGCCTAGCACATTGATAACATTGGGTCAGAGCTGAAAACCTTAATTTCCAGCCTCATGTGTGACTTGAAACCAGTGCTACCACAACAAGCAAGAATTCAGCCTTTTGTTTTGGCTGCTTATCCAGTTGGCTCAAGCTCTAACTCGAACCTAGTGTATTTTCCCTTGAAATCTTTAGCTCTAGCATTTATAACTCATTATGTTTGAAGTTCTTGGGCTCATACCATAGCCCAAGGGTTAAAATTTTAAACTTAAATTTAAGCTGTCAATCTTAATCTTCGAGCAAGTCAAAGTAACCATGCCCTGTTAATACTCCTAATTATATAGATAAGCAGTATTGGATAGTTTTCTTTTGAGTTTTTGTGCATATATACCGTTCTAAATATACAAAACTATATTTACACCCTCATTAATTACTATTTGCATTACATCATTCTTTTTTTTTCTTTTTTGCATACGTACCCGTACTATCTAATGTCATTAAAAAATAAAGCGTCTTAAAATTAAAATAACTTTAATATCTTTATGGGTAGATATATATATATATATATATATATATATAAGTTATAAGGGTATACATACAAATAGTAAATTTATGAGAATATTCATACAAGTTTTCAATTTTAGAAAGGTACACTTTCAAAAAATCTATTAAGAAAAAGAATCAAAACTCAGCTGGAACTTGTCAAGTTTTTTATGATTCAATTGGATCGATAAGTTAAAAAAAAAATGAGCCATATTGTTATTTTCTTTTAAGATTTTAACTCAATCATGTTGGAATATTAGGCAATCACTTTGGTAATGCTATTATCTATACAATTTTGATATAATTATCATTATTGAAACTATGATATCTATATATTCTTCATTATTTTTTAAAAAATAAATCATATCAACTTTAAATTAATTATAGATGCTTAGATTAGTAAAATATTTTTTAGTGATTTGTAAATGTTGAGTTGCTGTTTTTTTTAGAAGAGAATTTTATAAAAACAATATGATTTATTCTATAAAAGTTGAGATTAATATGAGATGATGTGACATGATAATATGTATCTATTTTTGTTATTTTTTTATTAATGAATTATCTTTGCGGGATTTTGATTATTTTTATTAAATTTATTTAAATGTATACCCTTCTAAATATGCGTAATTGCATGAATATCCTCGCAAAGTTGCTATTTGCATGTGTATCTTTATAAAGTTTTTTTTGGCATGTTTACCTATAAGGAATTTCAATTATTTTAAATTTAAATTATTTATTTTTTAATGGCGTAAGATGGTATGAGTGTATATATATATATATAAAAGTAAAAGAATGGTATACATACAAAAATAAGTATTTTATGAGGATATATATACAAATAGCAATTTTATATGGATATTCATATAGTTTTATATATTTGGGAGGGTATATATGCAAAAAAAAAAATCTTTCTATGTAGTATATAAAATTTTCTGTATTCTCATACTTGCATGCTACTGTTGGTGACAAATTCAGTTTTTCTTTAAGAGCCCCGCAAAAGGTAAAATTTGTGGTTTTTTCCCTCCAAATTAGCATCCTAGCCGTCCATTTCACACAAAAAACCGGTTTTACACCCCTGTGAAACGTTTCCTGGGGTAAACGTAACAGCTCTAAAGCCAAGTTGATTAGAAAAAGATCTCAATTACCTTTACCAAATGAGATGACTAAAATATGAAAGTTCTGGGGGGCCCCACCAAGCAGATTGAGAGGAGATTAACCTCTGACTGCCCTTATCTTTTATCTCGTGACCTTCTGAATTATTTTTTCCATCCATCTTCCCTCCCCTCCTTTCTTGGCTTCACACAAACACACCAGGGGGCGTTTGATTGGTTCCGTGGGCATCTACGGATAAAGACACAATAGAACTAATAGAAAACGCAGGCGTTGTGTTTCTCGCCCCGGCAAGACAAACAAAGTGACAGAAGAGAGTGGAAGAAGATGACAGGGGAGAGAACCTTTGAAGGGTGTCTTACGGAAAAGATTACTTTGGTGGGATTCCTCCCCCGGCCATCATTTATCAGTCCGCAACCAATAAAATATGCTTCTTAAGGAGCATTTTAGGAGGCTGCCACCGTACCCACTAATTTATTACTGTGCATACTTTGTTTGCATTTGAGCTCACTCTTAGTGGGTCACTGCAGGTGTGAAAGAACTGGGCTTTGAATAATATATATTTAAGAGTTCAATATAGTTTTTGTGATATGTTCGACGGGTTGGCGGTGGTCATGTGAGAGAGAGAGTGGGAAAAAGAGGAAGAGGGAGGTGGGTTCTTTTCTCTAGAAATTAGAATAGAATCTTCTTCTCTCTCACGCACGACACCTACAGAGGTGATGGGTCATGTAGGACCGTGATAGGCTCTGTAGGATCCGTGGGGTTTCAGACGTAGGGTGGGGACCCACTTGGTACTCTCCTTGTCTCCACATATTTTTGAAGGGCATGGTTTGGCGGCTTCTGCGTATTATGGTTTGAATTGAAGAGGATACCGTGGTTTGGGCTATTCACATCACGAGTTATTTAATTAGACTTTGTAATTTATGTAAATAATTTGATCATGCTAGAGTACCTTAATACATACATATTTACACAATATAATTGTTTTTATGTGGAAGTAATAATTTTTATTCAGTTATTATGACATTATGACTTATCCTTTACTGTTCATCCAATTAAAATAATTGCATATTAAAGTTTAAATACTTGCATATTCTATATTAAAGTATGCTCTAAACAAATGGTTACTTTTATTAAAATAGTAAATTAGAGCTTCTACAATACGTATTACTTTGCGGAAAAAAGGCCTGCGTAAGCAAACAACAACCGATATTTAGCGAGGTTATGTGCGAGATTTGGCCACATGATTGGATGCCAGAATCACCTCCGCGTCTGATGTTACCAAATAACTTCACTAACGATATTATTTTATATATCAAATTATTTATTTGCACCGGTGCATTATGTTATATATATATTCAAACCATCTGTGTCGACCCCAATTTATTCTCAAATAGCCCTATCTTTATTTTTTATTAATAATTTATTTTATTATATTTTTTCTTATATTACTATACAATTATTTTAAAGTATTTTTATTTTAGCTATATTCATTATTTGCACATGTTGCTTTTAACTATTTAACATTTTGCACCATAAAGCATAGCTAATTATAAGATTATGCTATAGATTTTTTTTTTTCCAATTTGGTAGGTATCCTACGATTACATAATATCTCTATTGCACTGCTCCATTTTATTTAACCTATTTTAATTCTATAGATGATATCCTTTGTAATTTTCTTTTCCTTATGATTAAGAATAGTTCTCATTAAAAATCCTACAAGTTGTAGGCCAGTAAATAGTGCAAGTGACATGCCACGTCCAAAAATTCTATGAGCAACCAGAGGTGATCTCAACATTTTAAAATCCATAGGTTTAACTTTGAGTCATCACCCAGTTATGTTCCTCTATTTTATCCAACCTGTTCTAATACTATGAATACATACTCTTCAATCTCCCCTTCCATATGATTGAAAGAATAGTTGTCGTTGAAACCCTATAGCATGCAGAGGTGATCTAGAATCTTAAACTCTGTGGGTTTAATTTTGTGCCATCATGCATACATACTTATATGCAAGCACGCACGCGTGCATGCGCACACACAGATATATATATATATATATATATATATATATAAAATGTGGCTTGTCCCAGCAATCATATGTTTTTATTCATCAATCAAGGTTTTTGGTTTGATTTATAGGTAGTGTATTCTCAAAAATGTAGACTTGGATAATTATAATGCTAGTAGGACTGTCAAAAAATATTTTTGTCTTAATATTAGTACGAGAGACTTTGGGGATTTGCAGGAGGGTATCTAGCTATCCCCTCGTAGTCTATTTTTAAAATCTCTTATACCAAATAAATAAGTAATAGGGAGTATATGAATTGTTGGCATGTTTTACATCTGATCCGAGCCAGCACCAAGAAACTTAGGATCATAGAAAACTCTGTTGGTCAGTAGAAAAAAGTATTGAATCTCAATGAGGTTGGTGTGCACAGGCATGCCACTAGTGTTTGATCAACCAGAAAGATGATGAATGGGATCGAAAAAAGAATAGAGAGTAGCGTGGATAGGGCTGAAAGTGGGTCGGATTGTATCCGACCGTATCCATTTCAGATACATATTCTGATACTAGTTTCGAATACTAGTTTTTTGGTCCGATCGGATTCAGATACATATTCCGATAGTCAGTTCAAAAATCTTTTAATTATGGATATAGATACACCTAATTTTTTGGAATTTAGATCCGAATCCAGAAATATGTATAACAAGAGTAAGTAAAAGAAAACGTTTAGGATAAGTTAAATCAAAAAATCAATTAAGTGATTAACCAAATCCAACTAAAAATAACCTAGATATCGGATGATCATCACTTAAAATAGTAATCCAAATATGAAATATCTAATTCAAATAAAATCCTTGGAATCACTCGCACCCCTGAATGGCTCAAACCTCTATTTGTCCATTTCGTCTTTCTTTTCTCTTTATCGTCTTCAAGCAACTAGAATTTCGAAGTTCTCATCAATTTCTTAGCTTCCACCCGACGATTGCAACCAGCTACAGCCGTGAGATGCCTTAGAGGCGCCATAGATCCTGTCTACTTTGGTGATAAGTAACCTTTAGTGGTATATCCTTTATGAAATTATTAGTTTTTGTTATTGATAAATGCTTGTTATAATTATATTTTTTTAATTGAATCTTTTCTTTATAATCATATCTTTATTGCGAGTCTTTATCATTGAATTTTGCTCAAATTTGATTAATATTTAAAAAAGTATCCTATTTATATCTATATTCAAATAAGAAAATATAGATATGTTTAATATCCGATTCGTATCCGCATCCATTTATAATAAATATGAGTATGCTTAATATCTGATTCATATCCATATTTGTTTAGAATAAATATACATATTAATTTTGATATCTATTTAATATCCATGTCCGTATCTATATTTGTTGAAAAATAAGGATACACATATGGATATATCAATATCCGATCCATATCCGATCCATTTTCAGCCCTAAGCATGGATTTAGATAACTTGAGAAAAATGTAAAAAATATATTTCATTCCTCGACCCGATAGCCCAAGCCGAGCATATGATAGATGGTTGTACATCCTTAGGGTTAACCCTGCAGGATATACAAGGCCTGCCTTTTGATTCATACCCATATATGCCATTCCAAACTCAAGCAGCGTAGGAATAAATAATCTAATTCATTTATTTAAAAGGAAAAGTCCAAAAAGACTAATAATAAGAGTACATAAAATTATTCTATAAAAAAACTAATCAATGTATTTTAAACTTAAGGTCCTTGCTGCTCGGTCTCAAGCCATCTAAAAAAATAGAAGACATGTAATGAGCTTTACAACCTAGTTAATTATCAAAACTTTTAGCTCTATCAAGTAGATTATATGAGAAATATAAATTTGATATGATTTTTCATAAATAACAACATGCTAAAGAATATATGAAGCATATCATATCTATTAACATAGATTTCAAAATATATAAGACATTTGGCCAAAACTAAATTCTCCAAAACAAACAAGGATGGACCATCCACTCTCGCTCTCCTAGTCCTTATGATTACGGACCCCAACCTTCTCAGTACTAGTTAACGGAACTCAGACTGATTCATTCAAACCTACACGAGGCTTGGCCACGATCGACCCATGGCAAGCCCCATAAAGACTAGATCCTGCCTACAACATACCATCCATCAGTCATATGCCAATGATCGTCCCACTAGAGGCCTAAAAGAAAACTAGCTTTGAAATCACATAGAGAATATGCTTATATCAACATGTGCCAGCGATCAACTATGACAGGCTAGGTCTGAAAGAAAACTAGCTCTTGACTACGGTATGCCATTAGTTGGTATACGCTAGTGATCGCCTCATTGGAGTCTCAAAAAGAGATTAGATCTAAGCTTGTGTGATCACAGTCGAACTAGAGAGTAGCAAAATCAACACATACAAGATCAACCCATTTATCGATGCAACAAAATACAATTCATGCCCAACTAGAACATAACATACTCAATCCAATTATATTATAAATCATTTTCATGCAGCATGCATACAATACTTAATCTAAGAATAACATAATAGAAATAGGTGAATTTTTGAATAATATAGATTAGATCACGATTAAATAATAAGGGTAAGGGTAGAGATAACTTACAATTTTTGCTCTAAAATTTTTCGAAATTCACAAATCAGGCATCCAAAGCCTAAAATAATTAATGCCTTATTAGATTTTTCTAGGATATTATATAATTTATAATGTCTCACTCTTGTTGCGAGAACTTCTCAGGTTATACAATTTAGGATTTTACAAAAACATGGGTGGTGATCTTAGATCCATGAATTGGTGACTACCCCTAAGGGTAGGGTCCGGTCTACATCTCCACCACCAAGTCTAGCCTAATATTCGAAGGTCACGATCATCCTTTAGATCTAAAGATAAGTAATTTCATAGTGAATATAGTTTGTAGTTACCTGAATAGGAAGGGGGGTCACTCCCAAACACATATACTAGCTATCTAGATCCTAGTTTCCACCTGATCAAATTAAGATTCTTGGGTTAAAATTAATTTAACAATTAAAAGAACATTAAGCTGAATAGAGAGGATTAGGCTCAGTTTGGTTCCAAATTAGAGGGGCATAAGAGGAGAGATAATATTAGGGGATGATTTCTTTCTTCCAGACTTTTTTTTAAGAAAATATTAAATGAAATGAAAATAAAGGGAGAAATTACAAGGAGCAGAAGATGAAAATGGAGAGGAGGAAGAGAGGGGAGAGAAGGAACAGAAGAGGCTAGGAGAGAGGTGATGGCGGCCCGGCCATGGTGGCGGGAGTTCATCGGCCAAGCAATAGGCACTGGCAGCTATCGCGGTCAGTGAGAATGGATCAAATCATGAAAGAAAAACTAGTGGAACAAGGCATCCGGCTTGGCTGAGAATCGATGGAATCAGGCTTAGCTTGAGAGAGGATGAAAAGGGTTGATAGAAGGGGCTCACCGGTGAGCGACAGTGGTAGCGGATCTCAGCCAATGACGGTGGATTGCAACAGAAGAAGAGCGACAAAGCATAGAACATGGCAAAAATAGAGCATACAAGGCATTTGAGAGAGAACGAAGGAATTTTGGATGGTAATGTTGGATTGTGGCAGCATGACGACCACCAGAGATGAGAAAGAAAGCGAGAAGAAGCAGGGAGAGGTGTTGGTGATAATCAATTGCATCAGATGAAGAAGATTTGAATGGTTTCGAAAGAAAAAAAAACTCGATCGATAGAAGGATAAGGCTGGTCATTGGTTACAGTGGCCCCAACAATCGTCGACTATTCACACTAGCATCCGGTGCCATGCTTATCATGGCCTTATCCAAGAGTTCGAGCAAAGGAAGGTAGTTTCTCTACCTAATTTAATCTAAGATGGGCCTAATTTTTTGAATTCTAAACTGAAGTCGGTTGGACCTATCGATTTTAGTCCAAGATAGGCTCCAATTTGGGGCCAATTCTCACATCCTCCCCTCAAAAAATTTCATCCTCAAAATTCTAGGCCTTCCAAAGTTGAAAGTGCTCAAATCGAAAACTCATTATATCCAAAGTAACTAGGAGATAACTTGTCAACGGGTGAGGGTTTTCCAAATCCAAACATCCATGCGTGAGCCTCAGCATGCTACACACCAAGACCAGCTCTCTTGAGTCCTTTGATCGAAGACACACACACACATATATGCAGCAATCTTACACCATAACCATGCATGCACCTCTATGCGTCTGCATGACAACTCTATCAAACTAAACACATATGGCACTCTCAAGTTCCACAAGCAACCTGATCCATCGGGTCAACTGCAATGCTCATACGCATCTCTATGCCAAAGCATGGACTCTTCCTAAAAGTAGTGTTCTACAACTCAGCACCTTTATGTCAAGTTTGGATTTGTACCCCTTAAGTAATAGACAATCCAAGATCCCATCTTTGCTCGATCAAAATTAGTTTGATAACTAGATTTGGATCAATTATCAAAATCTTTTTATTATATTTAAGATTAAGATATAGACTAGCAAGATTAGCACTAGATAAGTGTCTAACTAACTGATTGGGACTAAAGTTACCATCTAGTTGTGAATATAGGTTCACTCAAGATCGGGTTAGGATCAATTAAATGCTAAATCCTCACAACAAGATTGATTATTAAAATTAATTATATTTGGAATAAAGCTTGAAACTAAATGGATTCAATACAAATATTATAATAAAGTGTTGATCCGATAAAAGATAATGACCAACCTTAATTACAGTTAAATCATTAGATGACTGTGAAGGGGATTCACAAGATGAATATATAGCGATGGGCGTTAGACAACAAAAGTCTGTTATAAGGTATAAAAATGATTGGCATTAAGTGATAAGGGCAAGTCCATGAAGATAAAGCATTGTTACCATAATTCCTATATTAGAGTTGAGATCATAATGAGTTTCCTAATAACGTAGCTCATATGTAATGAAGCTTAGAATTTAAACATAAACTTGTAAGCCATAAGAAAGAAATAGAAGCAAGGACAATGCATGATTTGTTCATATTCTTAATAGATTAGGCTAAGTTTCGCCAATAATCACTAGCCCGAGAGTTGATGTGCTCAAAGTTTTCTTTAGCACAACCGACCGTAGGAGAATCCATCAAAGAGAATGACACGATCACATCATGTTTAGCCTAAAATTCAATAATATTCGCCTTTCCTTTATTAATAAAAGCATTCTTTATTGAAAAATCTAATCTGTTGTATAGCACATTTCAAATTGCAATCAATATTTTTCGATCAATTTTAAATGACTCAATCCACCACACTTCTACTGCGCAACTCTAATTAACACTCTCCAAAATTTCCTAATATCCACAAATCAGTTTTTTTTTATAAACTCAAGCAAAGGTTTTGTATTTCCATGTCCTTAATTTTCTTTAAGCACACTGAATCAAGATTAACCTTCATGGTAATTGCTATATCTATACCACTATATGCTCAGGATATTATAATCAAGATTTGATTTGAGCTAAGCCAACTCTAGATTTCCTCGACAATTCAATTAGGCAATTTGAAATTGATCTCTCTTCTCCAGGAATATTAACTTTATGCTCCAATAAATTTAAATATCCCCAAATTAACTTGCTCATGAGCATATTCTATCCTCTTGAATCTTTTCTTCTATTTTAACCTCATTTAAGCCTCTCATTTTTTTTTTATATAATTAACATAAAATTATACTAACATTTCACCAATAGTGGTACAAGAACCATGATCAACTCATAAATCTGATTTTTTTTTTGTATTCCAAAGTAACTTTCAATAAAATTGACATTGCTATCACGTTCTGTAATCATATCAAGATTAGATTTTCGAAATAGGTTAAAATGTTAATAGAATACCTGTTCATATTACTCAATATATATTTCTATATATCAATTATTTAAGGTTGATGACATTCCTCCTGGAACTAGGCTTGGTACACTTAGCCAAGAATTCTAATTGTGCAAGCCTTCTACACTTAGCCTAAGCAAAGCCCTAGGGACCATAATATATATCCAGGAGAGAAAATCAGATATTATAAATCAATTAAATGGTCTTTCAATACTAATTATTTTAAAATACCCAATCATAACCTAAATTCTATCCCTCTCACTACTAATCTAAGCTATGGGATCTTGAACTTAAGCTCTGGTCCCACTTTATCCATCACATCCTGACCTAATAGCCTGAGTCGAGCACGTGACAAGCAGCCACATATCCCTAAGGTTAACTCACAAGACATGCAATGTCCGCCTTTTGATTCATACCCATACATATCACTCCATACTCAAGTAGTGGTAGGAATAAATAATCTAATACATTGATTCAAAATAAATAGTCCACAATCACTAATAATAAGAATACATCAAATTATTCCAAGAAACACTAGTCAATATTTCTTAAACCCTACTTGGTCCTAAGTCCCATCTACTATGTTGCATTTAAAAACAATAGAAGAGAGGTAACAAGCTTTACAGCTTAATAAGTTATCAAAATCTCTAGTTCGATCAAGTATGTTGTACGAAAAATATAAATTTTGCATAATTTTTCATAAATAACAATATACCAAAGAATATATGAAACATATCATATCTATCAACATAGATTTCAAAATATATAGCATATTTGACAAAAAATAGATCCTCTAAAATAAACTAGGATGGACCATCCACTCTCACTCTCCTAGTCTTTGCGACTGTGGCCACGATCGGTTCGTGGTAAGACCTAAAAGAGATTATATCCTGATTACAATGTATTGTCCATCGGTCATGTGCCAATGGTCACCCCACTAGAGGCCCAAAAGAAAATTAGCTTTGAAAGCACACAGAGAACATGCTTATATCAACATGCACCAACAATCATCCCAGACTGACTAGGCCTAAAAGAAAATTAACTCCTGATTATAACAACTTTCAGCCAGCATACTCTAGTGATTGCTCCATTGGAGGCCCGAAAAGTAATTAGATCCTAAGCCATGTGATCATAATCAAACTAGATAGTACCAAAATCAACATATAACATATACAATATCAATGCATTTACTGATGCAACAAAATATAGTTCATGCCCAAGTAGAGCATAACATACTCAATCCAATTATTTTATGAATCATTTCATGCAGCGTGCTTACAATACTTAATTCAAGCAAGATATAATACTAATAGATTAATTTCTACATGATATGGATTAGATCATGATTAAACACTAGGGTAGAGGTAACTTACAATTTCTACTCTAAAATCTCTTAAAATTTACCAATGAGTCATCCAAAACCTAAAATAATTAATGCCTTATTATATTTCTATAGGATATTATATAATTTATAATGTCTCAATTGCAAGACCTTCTCCAGCTCCACAACTAATGATTTTATAAAGACATTGGTGGTGATCTTAGATCCATGAATTAGTGACTGCCCCCAAGGTAGGATCCTGTCTATGCATACACCACGAAGTCTAGCCTAACATTCAGGGATCTTGATCACCCACCCCTTAGGTCTAAAGATAAAAAAAAAATCACAAAGAGATGGAGTTTGTAGTTACTTGAATGTGAAGGGGGATCGGCTCCGAACATATCCCCTAGCAATCGGGATCCTACTTTCCACCTAATCAAATTGATATTTTTTGGGTTAAACCTGATCTAACAATTAAAAGAATATTAAGCTGAATGGAGAAGATTAGGATTAGTTTGGGTCCAATTAGGGGCCTAAACTACTTGGTCTTGGTCAACTTACTGGGGGAAAGAGAAGCTTTACCTAGGTTTACTTGAGAATTTGGATTTTATCTAAGGAGGAAAGATAATATTAGAGGATGATTTCCTTCTTCTCCACTTTTTCTATCTAGAAAATATTAAATGAGGGGAAACATGTTGATAATAATGGGAGAAATTAGAAGGAGAAGATGAAGATGGGAAGGAGGAAAAGAGGGAAGAGAAGGAAGAGAAGAGGCCGGGGGAGGGGCGATGGCAGGGAAATCATGGTGGTGGGGGATCATTGGGTAGACAACGACCATTGATGGTTGTCGCGGCCGACGAGAATGGGTTAAATCATGAAAAACTAGCGAAACATGGCATCTGGTTGAGAATCGATGGAATCGAGCTTAGCTTGAAGGAGGATGGAAAAGGGTGAGGGGAGGAGGCTCCCCGATGAGTAGCAGTGGTAGCAAATCTCAGCCGACGGTGGTGGATTCCAGCGGAAGAAGAGAGATAAAACTTGGAACAAGGAAAAAAATGGAGCACATGAAAGATTTGGGAGAGAAGTATGGGATTTTGACCTGCGGCACTCAGCTGCGATGACACGGTAGCTACTAAAAATGAGAAAGAAATGGAGAAGAAGCAGGGGGAGGGGGTGGGGTCGTTGGTGGTGATCAATCACAAGAGATGAAGACAATTTGAGTGATTCGGAAGGGGATAAATCTAATCGAATGGAAGGATTAGGCCGGCTGTTGGTTGCAACAGCCCTAACGGCTACAAGCTGTTCATACTGGCCTCTAGTGCCACGATTATCATGACCTTATCCAGGAGTTTGGGCATAGGCCAGGAATGCGGTCTTTCTATTTCGATCCCTTTTTTTTTGGGTTAGCCCTACCGAATTTAGTTCAAGATGGGCCCAGTTTGGGTTGGTACTCACAATATTGAAATAAATTTTAGAGCTATTATACCATATGATTTTCATGGTTGTTATTTATTTACATTCTAGTGCAAGACAGAACCATTGAACAATTTAGTGGCCATTATAACACCATAATATTATCTGCTTAAGATAATAAATATAAAGAAAATATGTTAATCCAAAGTAGGTACCTTCTCTCTAAAAAGCATAAAACCTTCGAGGCAATATGTGATCTCAAAGTCCTTGGTATAGAGAGAGTATTAGTTATCTGATCAATACCAACATAGAATGGTAGGAGTGAGAGTTGGGTGGTAAAAGAATGATAAGAAAAAATATATAAATAAAGAAGATTTTAGCAGAGATGCTTATATCCTCTACACAATTTTATAAATAACCTAATTGATCTCATTAGTATTATTAAATTATATCAGCGACAACATATATGAAGACTTGGGGGCTACACAATAGTTTAGTTATAGACTGGTCTAGGCTACATGATGCAAGACAACCCTCCCCAATCATCAAGACAAGTGAGCTAGACACAATTGCTTTATGCTCCACAGTCTCTTTTTCTAGGAAATGTCTACCTAGGATTTTATCATGGACCTTCCCTAGGGGCAAACTCTGGATGAGAGGTGCCAACTAAATGAGTAACAGTTAGCCTGTTTTATGTTCACAATATCATCCAAAATTACTTCAAATCTTATGTGCATTAAGGCCTATAAGTCACAAGCTCTCCCAATTAATCATGAGAGATTTCAAACAACCTGAGTCAGATTATGGTCATCAAACTTGCTTATGATTAGATATAATCATTCCAAAGAAAAGCTAATGCTTATAGCTATTCATGGCCTAAAACCATGGTTTATGCCTCACTTTTTTAATATATAACAGAAAACAATTTCAACCAAAAATTATTCTAAAACTTGGAGCCAAATATAAATAAAAGTAAATAGATAAAACTATTCCCCTTCCACTTGTCTTATTTCATAAACAAAAGCTGTCTCTAGGAGGACGGTTATGCCTAATGTTCATTGGAATTTTTAATAGTTTCAAACAGCTTGCTCATTTGCACATCGACACCAAAAGACAAGGCACAATCAGAAGCGGCATCGCATGGCTATATAAATGGACGCGTGTTTTTAAAAATTTTTGGGCATTGGGCCTACCCCCTGTGAGATACGGGTCGAAGTCGGCAGCCCCAGCCAACTTCAGCCACGTCTTCTTTTAGGAAGAGTCGGAACAGAGGATTACGATGGCGATCAACTTCGGCTCCTCCGAGGACAAACGAGGCAAGGGCGCTGCGGGTATCCCGCGGAACCCCCCCTCCGATCAATCCGCGGCCAATACCGGCCGTGGATTTCGCTCGGCCACCGCGATTCACGCGGCGGAGAGCCGTTACAAGGGGATGATAAAAATCCCCCAAGCCCTCCTCCCTAGGGCCACCTCCGAGCTTCTCCTCCTCTTCCTCTCCCTTCTTCTTCCCTCCCTCTCTTCCTACTTCTCAAGTGGCCGGTGCCGTCCGAATCCCCTTTGCAAGCCTTCCCCTGTTCTGAGATCCATCCCCTCGGTTCCGAACGCCGCCGCCGCTGCTAGCTGCCGGACCGAGCTGAGATCTTCCTTCCGTCGCCTCTGCCACCGTCGGTAAGCCCTCTGCCATTTGTGCTCTTCGATCTTAGCCGGAGCATGCTTCCCTTCCTTTGTTTTGGCCTCATGAATCGAGACCATCTCGGTTGATTCTTGACTCCGGCCACCGCAACAACCGCCGACCGCCACTGTGGCCGACTAGCCATCGAACGAGGGGTGGCCTCCAGCCACCCCGCTGCCCCCTTCCTCTTCCGCTTTCCCTCTCGGTCTTCCCCTGCCGTGGGGGGGGGGTTGGGGAGGAAGAAGGCCCTACGGGCCGAATAGGGCCAAGCATGGGCCCTATTCACCGTGGGCCCGACTTAGGCCCGGTTCACTGTGGGCCCAACTTGGGTCCGGTTAAAAAAAAGAGAGAAGAAAATCTGAAACCCAGTTGAACTCTAAACCCGAACCCGAACCGAAACCGGAACCCGAACCCAAAACCCGAAACCCGAAACCCGAAACCCGAAATCCAAAATCCGAAATCTGAAACCTAGTTCAGAACCGAAATCCGAACCCAAAATCTGAAACTTGAAACTCAGAACCCGAAATCCGAACCCATTTGGCCAATAAATAGAATTTTGCAGATAAGCCCTTGATAGTATATTATTTCACAAAAGAGTATTCCGTAATTTATGTTTGGTCCCTATAAGAAAGATTATTACATAAATAATCCATTGGAGAGCAACTTTGGGGGCACTATTGGGTCGGGTCTATGCGGGCCCTGTTGGACCGTGTCCAATAGTATATTTTGGATTTTGCTTAGTTTTGAAATTAACAAGAAATTAATTAAATTTAAACAGATGAACCTGATTCGCCTATCTGAAGTAGGGATTAAGC
>JAOXJJ010000175.1:0-27066 GCA_025769935.1 Phoenix roebelenii
AAGCGAGCGACGGTGAGAGAGGGTGGGAGGGCGGGGCGGTGGCGGGGTTAGGGATCGCTTTTGAAAGCGAGTCACGGAAAGAGAGGAAGAGAGGGTTAGGGATTTGTAAGAAATGGGCCTCCGACACTTTTTAGTGTCGTCTTAGGCAAGTGACTACAGCGATATTTATTAGCGTCGTCTATTGCCGATGATTTTAAAAGCATCGGTAAATTTTGGTGCTAGACAACTTTTTCTGTAGTGCATAGTTCTGAATTTGGAAAAGCTTATATATACTAACGGCTAGTATCAACTTCAAACATAAGTGGTTCCAGATATATAATCTTATTTTTGACCACTAAATGGACCACATATATGGTACTTATGTGAAAAGTATACAGTACATAAAATTTGGTCTATAAACAGTTTAGATAGTAGCATAGTTTAGATTATAAATGTCGGACCCAATGGTTGGTAAGAACTGATTGGATCGACTTTAAATTCGATTGGCAGAAATCTGGATTTGTAATAAGCCCAATGATTTGTTCTTGAAACCTTGCATTCTAATCATGAATGTCAAAATCAATCTGGTTAATTAATTGGCATTGTGTCTAGAAACCTCAGGCCATTAGCAACTTCTGGATAGAAGCTAACCAGGATGTAAGTTGTTTCTTGCTCATTTTAGCCGAATAGTAGTGCTTTGCATCTTGCTCCCATGAGAGCAGTTTCTAGTTTGAAAGTCAGTATATGAGGTTCCAGGGTTTCCAATGTGGTGATTTGGCAGGTCCCATCCAGGTTTGGGAGAATTTAGAGTGATTCAAAGCTTGGTTAGGGATAATTTAGTACTTCCAAGTGGTTCATGTGTAGTTAAATTAGTCCTTGTGAATAGGGACTAGCCTTTATGTTGAATTGCCGTGGTACCAGAAAACCTAAATATCTTAATTTGAATTGGATCCACAAGTTAGACCTATATTGCACACCAATTTAATTGGTGCAACTTGGTAGCCTGTCCCTCCCTATTTATCCTGACTTTAAAAATGGCCGGCATACGCCTCCCACCTTAGTCCCTCAACTTCTCTTTTTAGTCGACATAACCAGGCTTCTTGCACTACCTGTTCTCAAACGAGGCAAAGAAGAAAAAGGAATCCAATGTGAGCCTTACACTACAAAGCCATGGTTTTTGTACCAAGATATTTTCGAACCATATCCTTGGGGAAAATATATCCTGCACCACATGCAGCCATGCACCACACTAATCATACTAAATCACCAATTTGCATTTCTATAGGCCAGTCACCAAGGTGAGCGCATGATGAATAGAATCTACAGGATTATGTCTTGATGAATAGTATGGTGCACAGCCATATATATAGTGCATGCATTCCTTGGCCTAAAGGAGGTAGATGCAGTCCTGAACCTCTTCTCCTACTTTGGTGGGTTGTAGGGTGAGCCATTTAAAAGGGCGAGTGACTGCAGAGGAGAGAGATTGTTCTACCCTAATTTATTGTCTTGTGTCGAGACCCATATTCAATCATGTCAAACATAAGATCGAGGATGGAGTGTTCCATATAGGGCGACATAATTTCTTTTGAATATTTCCATGAACCAATTAGTAAGGGGTAGAAACAATGCTTCATACATCACGAGAGAAGATGTAGATATTAAGATATTATTGCATACATGATTTTTTTCGTCTCCCAAATATGTGGCATGATTTGAAAATAAAAATGCTTGAAGTCCAATGACGTTGAGAATCTAGCTATGTATGACCAACTGCAGAGCCCATTTGATAGGTAATTACACAAGAAACATATTGCATAACTAGATAGACAGTATTTTTTCTTAGGGTTCGTTTGGTTGGGATATGTTAGATTACAAGATAATCTAATAATTTCTGGAAATTATTTATCTGAAAAAATGATTATAGAGAAAAATAAATTTTGCCACATTTAGTTGATGGAAAACTTATTTTGAAAAATAGCATCAGAAAAATATTACTATATTTGATTGGGGATAATCTTATATGAGAATATTGCTAATTTTTTAACAATATTTTTGAATAAAAAATTTAAGTAATAATATTTTTTTCATAGTCCATTTATGTAAACATTGTCAATATTGATTATTTCAAATATTGAAATATACTTACATAAGTTATACATAGAATTACATAAACAATGCTTGATTCAACTTTATTTTAATAAATTATACATATATTAGAAAACATATTTCTTATTATAAATAAAATTTAACATATTTTTTAAAAAATAAATATATTAACTATTAATAATTCCTATGTTAGATTTATTGATAATTAATAAATATTTATCAATTATTTATTAATAATTAATATCTATTGATAAATACATTAATATATTAAATATACTATTATTTATAAATATTATTAATCAATATATTTATAAGATCATAGTATAATATTAAGATAATTAATGTTAATTATATAATATAATTAATATAATATTAATATAATATAAATGAAAGTATTTTTGTCAAGAAATAATAGTTTTGAATTACCTTCACTCGGTAATCTAGCATACGAAAACAAAAACCATCCCATGGTGGTATTTATTTTACCTTCTCTTTCAATAAAATAGATGTAGAACCTACAATTTATTTTACCATCTCTCATATATAATTTTTCGTACCAAACATGACAATTTCACATGGGATTTAGTTTTTCATACCAGATTATCCCCAACTAAATGGGCCCTGAAAGAAATGGTAGACAATTGTTTGAGTCTTTATGATCCACTTGAAATCCGAGCACTCTCTAACCCAACAGCTTCATAAGAAATACCCAACTAAATTCTAGATATAGAATAATATTCTTATTAACCTATATTTATAAGAAATATCCAAGATGTTTTGCTGGAATAGTGTTACAAAATTACCAAAACACCCAAATGCAAATCCATTGTATATGTTCTTTGTGAAGGATATGTAACCCATCTACATAGGAGCGAAAGAGGAACATGGGGTAACTAAATAGCAAACGAGGAAGGTGTAAAATGCTACTAAAATAAAATTCCTCTATTTTGAATTTAAGTCAGCATTTTTTAAACTTGGTTTGAAAAGAGGCAAGTAGTTACTAATTAATGCTTAAAAACAACCAGGATATTTTAGTTGTCATATCAAAGTTCCATGAGTCCAGCAACTGCAGGTACATCCACCCATCTTATATCTGTAGCGAAGTCTAAGCTAAGAACGTGGGGCTTATGGATGAGAATGGCATCTTAGATGATGACAGAAGAGAGAGATGGACTTGGAGATGAGGCATGTTTGATGAGAGGGTTAGCGCTTGTGAAGGGGTCAAAGTGGTGAGAGTAGGGGTTTGGGAGGGTGGTGGCATTCTTGAAGCTTGGAGGAAGGTCGATCTAGGGAAGGAGGAGGTGGACAAGGTAATAGATGAGTACAAAGAGAAGAAGACATTGGCAGAGCCAATGATGAAAATAGAATGGATGTGAAAGTAGCTAAAGAGGATGATAATATCGATAAAAGAGCATTGTGGCCATGACCGAGGTAGGGGAAGATGAAGATATGGTGGTCGTGGTGAGTTTTGCAAGATATATCATCTACACCAATGCACATGTATACAGATAGATATGTATGTACCATCTACACAGACACAAACCTATTAATAATAGCACCCACAATATAAAGTGATACACACTTTTCTTTTCATGGGTTTATTTTTTTGTCTCACCCACCCTCTACCGACCAAGCAACTAATACAAAGCACGCATGGCCTTGTTTCTTAATGGTACACCCTCAACTAATCCACCTTCCCATAGGCAAAGGTGGCAAGTGAGGATAGAGAGGAGAGCAAATGTTGCGGCCGGTAAAGAAAGAAATGATATTTGCAAGGGAATGGATGTGGATATGGCCTAAGAAAGTGAAGAAAAAGATATGGAGGTGGTGCTGAGATTTGTTAAACATCGCTTAAGTTTTTCTTAGACTCATTTAGGCAAGGTGTGGATGTTTAGAACTTTTTTTTTATGGGATTTTCTCCACAATTCACTTTACAAAGGTCAACTATGGAGCATTAGTCTCTTTCTCCTGACATTCTACTTTCCTTAGATTTTAGGTTGATTCTTTTGCTGCTACCATAGAGGAGGATTTTTTGGACTTCTCACTGCAGAAAAAGTAAGAATTCTCGATGCTTTTTTCCCGACGCTAGGAAGAAGCGTCGGAGAAGTTTGGTTCAGCACTAAACTTTGCCGATGCTTTTTAGAAGCATTGGTAAATCTGAACCTAAGACGACGCTTAAAAATATCGCTGAAAGTCTGGACCTACGACGACGCTTATAAGCATTGTCGGAGGCCAAATCCCTTTAAACCCGCGATCGATGCCCTAGCTACCCCCTGCGCCGACATCAATCTCTTAAAATCTCTCCTCTCCTCTCCTCCTCTCATCATCAGATCTTTTCCCTCTCAGTCCCAACCGCCATGCCCTAGCTGCTTTCGATGGACTCCTTCGAAGCCTTCTCCCTCCCCTGTTCCAACTCCTCTTCCTCCTCCGAATCCACCGGTAGGAGAAAAAATGGGTGATCAATCCCCTCCCACTTGGCTTCAATTGTGAGAGCCCTTCCATTGGAGGATTTACCGGCAAGCATTCCGTGGGAGGAGATTGGAGTCTTCGCCGTCGATTCGGCCAGAGAAGCATGCCGAAGGCATGGTGAGCACCCTCTTCTTCTTCTTCTCTCGTCTTTGGGCCACGTTTCCTTAGAACAGATCCACTTTGAAGTTGACTTATTCGCTCGGTCTGTCTTCAGGAGGAAAGCTTGCTTGAGTACCTTACTGGAAAACAAACCGCTTGAGTTGTAACCGCCGGCCGGCAAGCCGCCGGATTAAGTGATGACCGAGCCTCCCTTGTTCGGTCTTTTGCTCTCCCTCCCATTCGGCTGGCCGTCGCCGGGTGTGGCATGCGGCCGACACCATCTTGGCCCGTCGCCACTAAGGTCGTCGGCCATGGGCGGCTACGGCCGCAGAGCATCTTCCTCCGGGAAGAAGGAAGGAAGAGAGAGAGACAGAGAAGGAGAGCCCCTTGGCTCTCCTATTTTTCTTGTCTTCCCCTCTCCTCTCTCTTGACTTCTCTTTCTTGTTGGGACTTCAGAGAGAGGGAGAGAGAGATTGTTCTCCATCTCAAGTTTCGTATTTGTGCCAAGTAAACTGATTGAACTGATTTATCACAGGTTACAATCCTTGAAAAACTCAGGACAGATTTAGCAGCAGGATACTTTCTTTTGACATGAGTTGAATCAAGCAGAGGAGGGCCTTCGAGCGCGTGAAGGAGACGCGAGCAACAACGATGGCTGTAGTGGAAGAGAGGCGGCAAGAAGAAGACTCCGGTGTTGCAGCCTCCCGAGTAATCCATGGTGAGTTGAGATTCTTGTGGTTTCTTGTTAACAATTGCATGGTGAGTTGCAGCCTCCCAAGTAATCCACTTTCTTGGCTTCGACGTCGAGGTTAGGGCAGCTGCTGATGGATCGAGCTCCGGCTCGTCTTCATCCTCACCGGTGGCTCGTCTTCTGAAGAAAATATTTTTTTTAAAAAAAATTGAGGCTTTTAGCGACGCTTAAAAGCGTCGCTAAAAAGTGTCGCTAAAAACGGATTTTTTACAACACTTTCCCAAAGCGTTGGGAAAAACTTTTCCCACTCAGGTATTGCCGACACTTTGGCGACGCTTTTGTTAGCATCGGAGGTATCTTTTCCGACGCTTATAAGCATCGGTAAAGACCTTAAAAAGCATCGCTAATGCCCCTTTTTCTTGTAGTGGATCTCCTTAATGATGCATCATCCTTAATCTTAGAGAAGGAACTACACCTAGATTTTGGAGGAGTTATCAGTTTAGTTTTCAACATTTGGTACTACTTGGGAATCAAACTAGGCATTATAACATCAACAGTAAAAGGTAGTATCCATGCATAGTAGTTGTGTTTCAAAGATACATCTATAACTATGTCTACATCCCATACCAGTTAAGTATGCAATGGTAGACTAGAAAGTAAACATAATTGTGTACAAAGAAAATGTATGTATGTCTCAGGTAAAGAGCAAGTGTGCACTGAGTATTGGACTTAGTGTAACTAAAATATAAGCATGTATCAAGTTAGGTATTATTGTTGTTGGATAGTGAATAAATATGCATCAAAGTACCACAATTAGTCTAAAACAAATATTTTATGTATTATATAATTACAAATAGTATGAGTGAGACAAATATTATGAGTGTATTAAATTGGATAATGCATGCATTGTCCAATAACAAGGCCACCAGCATTTCTATAGCTCGCTTGGCAGGTGGAGGAGAGTGAAATAAAAATATAACCCCAAAAAAGATGTGCATATTCCTATATGTTATGTGTATATTGCCTATTGAAAGGTGTGTATTAGTGGTGGTATATGCATATCAATCTGCATGTGTTTTATGTAGGATATATTTCCTCTATGTGTATATCAATGTAGACAATATGTCCTCCAAAATTCACCACCTCCTCCTACTCACCCCTTCTCCCTGTCCTCACTTGCCACTCCATCCACATCTTCCTCTTCCCCTCTATCAAGGTCAACCTTCTCCCGTGTTGTGAGAGTACCACCTCCCTCCTCCCACCCGCACTCCCATCATTTTGGGCCCTTTAAGAATGTTGTCGCCCTCCCCTACGACCCTGTCATCGGCTTAACCTCATCTTCAACCGCCCCAAACCCCCCTCTTCTCCATCACCACCTGAACCATCCTCACCCAAAAACCCTACCTCAACTTTGCCCATGATGCGTCGCTCCTTTCTCTAACAGCCTTCATTTCTCTGAGGGCTTTGTACACTTAGTCAAGTTGACTCTGATTTTTATCATCATCTATATTTTGGTTGTCATATAGAATGAATGAGTTGTTGGACATATGGAGGGATGATTTGATCCAGTAGAAGCAAAAAATGTGAATGGAATTACAAAATGAGGCAATGTAGCATTTTCCTACAAAATTGATTTAGAATAGATTATTTTGCAAAATTCACTTTAATCGAAGCCATTATTTACATAATCAAAGCAAACTAATAATAAGGTAATATTGTTTTTTTAATAAATACATTTTTATTTTTATAACTTTATAATAAATATTAATTGATATTATTTTACTACATGAATAGAGTAAGAGTTGCCAAAAAAGAAAAAGACATGTAATTAAACACTAGAACCCATAGACTTGTAGCTATCTTAAAACCTTTAATTTAGGTGATATCGAGTACCTTCATACTATATATAATGGTAGACTTGGCTATAGTCGAGTGGATTTCCACTCAAATTTGATTAGGTCAAAACGGATGACACAAATTTCGTATCAATAATTCAAATATTGAATATGATCTACTACTTATAAATTACTTACATACCAAAAATCATATGATTTGGAGACTCCCAACCTATATATCAAGTGGTTAAAAGATAGACAATTTAAATAATATAAATAATATGTATATATATATATATATTTGACCACTTGATACATAGACTAAGAGTTGAAAAATCATATAATTGTAGATATGTAAGCATTTTAGAGGTAGTAGATCACATCAGCAGCTTGAATTATTAATGTGGAATTCTAGATTTGAGTAGAGATCGACTCAAGGGTGGCCAAATCTCTCTCTCTCTCTCTCTCTATATATATATATATATATATTAATTATTAATAGAAAGGGAGATAATATACATTACATACTAATTCTCCAAAGGAATTGTATCTCCCCACTTCAAAAACCAACCAAATATCCAAAGTGGTTGGAAGTGATTTTCTATACCATGTAATCAAGTGTCTGAAGTCATTAAATTTCAACAATCTTTCTTTTCCAGCAAAACAAACAATAAAATAGCTCACTTTCAAAATGGGCACTCTACAGAAACTGCTTCTTTGTGTAGTGTCTAAAATTCACTCCAATCTACTTGCACAACCTAACTGGCCCTAGAATGCATGATGATATCTTCCTCCATTCCTAAAAAAAATGAAAGAGAAAAACACAAACAACAATACAACCTTCTAACGCTCTGCCCCCTACATGGATTTCCTGGTTCCCATGAAGCAATGGCTCGAGGGAACTTTACTCAAGGATAGACACAGCATTCATTTGCCTATTCATTGCAACTCATGAGCTTGCTCAAGAAGCTTATTGGCATTGCATCATTGGCAGATTAGCCTCAGTTCCATTACCATGGATGGAGAACAATGCTCCACCCGGAAAGCTCCTCTTCCAACATAGTGCAAATATGTGCAGCACTTAAACCCTGTGCAAATAACTAAAATGAAACAGCTAGCACATGTTTGCAGCCCTAAACTCCTGATCACAACAAGCAACTGAGGAAGAAGAAATAGTGCAAGTGCAAGCATGAACCAAACCCACACTCACTCTAGACAAGCGTCCTAGACTATTGTTGTGTAAAACACAAGATCCAAACGACGAACAGAACAATTCACAGAATTGAGAGAGGAAGACGAAGAGGAATTGAACACTGAAATTTTATGTAGTTCGGCAATGTGGCTATGTCCACGGGAGCAAAACAACTATCTCCCAAATAACAAGAGTTATAAGATATTTATAGTTAAACCCGAGCCCTAGAGTCCCAACCCCTATCAACATCCATGTTAGAATAAAATATTACATAATTATCCCAAAGATAAACATATCTCGTCGCTTCGCTCTATTTCGAGTGTACCACTCAAATAAGAATACCTTAATATGAGCCATTTACTCTAACAATCTCCACCTTGGCGAATATTCACGCCTTAAGAAAAAAATAACCTCGGACACCACCTGACGCCGATGGGTTGGAACACCTCTTCTCTAGCACCTAAAGATGTTAACCAAGTCCAAACAATGCTTGAACTTATCTGCAGTAACGGGTTTTGTCAATAAATTTGCGGCATTTTTAGAAGTGTGAACTTTCTCAAACAATATATCACCGAAAAAAAATCAACTCTCTGATCTTATGAAACCTCACATCTATGTGCTTGGTTCTCACATGATAAATCTGGTTCTTCACCAAATAGATCGCACTCTGTCTGTCACCATGCAACTGAACTCCAACTTGCTGAACAACCAGTTCCTTGCCTAATTCCGTCAACCATAATGCATCCTTGGCAGCCTCAGCTACTGAAATATACTCTGACTCAATCGTAGATAGTAAAACGAGAGACTGGCCATGGACCTCCAACTGATATGCCCTCTTTCAAAAGTGAATACGTAGCTTGTAGTCGACCTCTTATCATCAAAGTCTCCTGCATAATCTGCATCAACATATCCCATGAGTAAAAGATCATCCTGCTGTCTGACAAACATGATACCATGTTTGTACTACCCCTCAAGTATCTGAAAATCCACTTGACTGCATCCCAATGTTGTCTCTCTGAATTCGCCATAAACTTGCTTACTGCGCTAACTGTATGCGCCAAATTCGGCTTAGTACAAACCATAGCATACATCAAACATCCCAATATATTAGGATATGTAATCTTTGACATATCTTCAATTTATTTTTCTGTCTTTGGGCATAGTGAGGTAGACAATCTGAAGTGATTCGCTAAAGGTGTGCAATTAGCTTTGCATTACCCATGCTGAACCTCTCCAACACCTTCTTTATATAACTATCCTAAGATAACCATAATTTTCTAAATCTCTGTCCCTGCGAATCTCCATTCCAAGAATCTTCTTGGCCGCGCCAAAATCCTTCATGTCAAACTCTCTACTCAACAAAATTTTCAACTTGTTGACTTTATTCATACTTTTCACAGCAGTTAGCATATCATCCATATAAAGTAACAGAAAAATAAAAGAACCATCATCAAGTCTCTTACATAAACACAATAGTCATACTCACATCTCCTGTAATTAATCCAAATCATGTAGGAGTCAAAACACTTGAAATATTGCCTCGGAGACTGCTTCAGCCCATAAATTGACTTCTTCAATTTACAGACTAAGTGCTCCTGTCCAGGTTCAGAAAATCCTTCTGGCTACTGCATGTAAATCTACTCCTCCAACTCACCATGAAGAAAAACTATCTTCACATCCATCTGCTCCAACTCCATGTCGTAATGTGCTACCAATGTCAACACTATCCTCATGGAAGTATGTCTGACCTCTAGAAAGAAAATCTTATTATAACCAATCTCAACTCTCTGTGAGTATCAAACATGCCTTGAACTTTTCTCCTTCTTTTTTCGATACTGCTTCCTTTTTCTTGAACACCCGCTTACATCCTATCTCTCTCTTTCCTTCCTGAAGCTCCACCAACTTCCATGTTTGATTTTTATTCAAAGATTCCATCTCCTCCATCATAACATCTATCCATCTACTTTTCTCGAGGCTGTGAACTGCTTCCTGAAAAGTAGTAAGATCTCCACTGCTTGTGATTAATGCATAGAAAATCAAATCTTCAAAACCATACCTGGTTGGTGGTTTGATAGTGCGTCTGGGTCTATCTATCGCTATATTATGATGCTCTTGATCTGCTGAGGTAGAAGTCTCTGTACCCTAAATATTGTTCTCCCTGACGGAATTCTCTAACTCTACCTGCACCACCTGCTTATTGCTGCTGCAACTTTCTGGCCCCTATTTCTCTTCTTCCTGAGTACTCTTCAACATGGCTTTTTCATCAAAAATTACATCTCTGCTGATCACCACCTTATTTGCCTTCAGATCCCAAAGCTTGTACCCTTTCACCCCTTTCTGATACCCCAGAAAGATACACGATCTAGACTTCGAGTTTAGCTTTGACCTCTCCTCACTAGGAATATGCACGTAGGCTGGACATCCAAATATTCTCAAACCTGAGTAGTCTACCTCATTACTTGTCCATACCTCCTCTGCAACTTTATCATCTAGTGCTACCTTCAGTGACCTGTTAATCAAGAAGCATGTCATATTCACTGCCTCTGTCCAGAAGTTCTTTGCAAGCTCTGCATTTAACCTGAGACACCGTACTCTTTCAGCTATAGTCCTATTCATCCTTTCCGCCACACCATTCTGCTGAGGTGTCTTGCGTACTGTGAAATGTCAGTTAATCCCATGCTACTCACTAAACTCTATTAACTTTGAATCTGTGTACTCAGTCCCATTGTCTCACCTAAGGCATTTGACCTTTCTTTCTGTCTGGTTCTCTACTTCAGCTTTCCATAACTTGAACTTGGCAAATATTTTTGATTTGTGCTGTATGAATTACACCTAAACCTTTCTTGAGAAATCATCAATGAAAGTTACGAAATACGTATGTCCACCCCAAGATACTACTCTAACTGGCTCCCAAACATATGTATGAACATAGTCAAGAATACTCTCTATCATGTGCATGGCAGTCCTGAATTGAACTCTGTTCTATTTTCCAAGAATACAATACATGCAGAAATCCAATTTGCATGTTTTAACACCCTTCAAGAGATTTTTTTTATGCAGTTTCAGTATACCACGTTCACTCATACAACCCAAACGCATATGCCACAAGAATATATTATCAGATTCAGACTCTGCAGCAGCAACTCCTCCTACAACAGTAGTCCGTATCAATTTGTATATGTTTTGTGCTACTTTTTGCCCCTTCATCACTGTCATAGCACCTCTACTAACCTTCATTACTCCACCTTGAGACTTATAACAAAACCTGTTAGAGTCTAAGATACCCAATGAAATTAGATTTTTTTCTCAAATCTGGAACATATCTAACATCACACAACATTATAACTACACCATCAAATATAGTAATTCTTATATTTCCTATTGTAATGACTTTGCAAGATGCATCATTACCCATTAAAACAGAACCAGAATTAACTAACCTGCAGGTGTCAAACCAATATTTATTACGTGTCATGTGATAGAAACATACTGAATCCAGAATCGAAGAATCCACGAGTTGATCTGAATTGGATGAAACTGAAAGTATATCACCGTCACTGCTATCTATATCTTCTTTCACTATATTTACAAACTTAGAGGACCCCTCAGATCTGTCACCATCTTTACCCTTCTTTCTTTCTGGACAATGCCGTTTTATGTGACCCTATTTTCTACACTTGTAGCATGTTATGCCCATCTTTTTTTGGATTTAGATCGAGATTTACTATGATTTAATCTATTTATTGTGTTGCTTCTTCCACGCTGCTAGTTACCCTTCGCTACTAAGCCTTCTCCCGGAGAACTCTCATCGCTGGCTTTCTTCCTTTGATGAAAACCTAACAAGGCTCCAATGACGTCTTCTAACTCTAGGGTCTCCTATCCCCACGTCAGAGTTGTAACCAAATTTTCATACGTAGGAGAAGCGGGTAAAGAATGCAATAACATCAACACTTTGTTTTCATCTTCGAACTTCACATCAACACGCGGCAAATCACTAATAATCTGATTAACAAGTTGATATATTGGCTTAAATCAGCACCCTCCGCCATCTTAAGACTAGGAGTGCAAATGGGTTGGATCCTGGGTAAGCCCAATCCAACCCGATTTTTTGTTCGGGTCCTAATTTTGAACCCAGACCCGATCCGGTTGAAGATCGGGTCGGGTCGGGTCCGAGTCAGGTCCGGATCGGGTCCGGATCTGAGTCGGGTTGGGTTCGGGTCCGAATCAGGTCCACTTTTTTTTGTGCTTTTGGGAAATAATTTGGGCAAATCTAATTTGGTCATATCATAATTATGAGGTGCTGGGTGACCCATGACTTGAAAGACTTGCAATTGACCAGCAGTCAGAATAGATGACCCATGACTTACTAAGCCGGTCTACAAGCCAAATTTCATATCACACTATTTTTTGTCTATATGACTGATTGGATGGAACTTGGTGTCTCCCAGCTCCCCTCTCATGAGGACAAAAAAAATCCCAGACCTTCCAAAATCCAACTCCATTGCAGAAAACTAGCACATGACCCATATTCAGTTCAGTGTTCCCTCAATTCCTCCCTGCAAAAGCTAAAAAAAACAAAAACCAAAAAACAGGAGGAAGAAAAAAAAGCCAGCTACCGAGACACTGCAGGTATCAACAGTGTAATACATCGAGAAAATCCTGACGGACCAATAGTATCACGACTCATAAAAAAAAAACTCTCTTTTGCTTTTTCTTCTCTCTCTCTTGGGATCCATTCAGGTCAGGCTAGGTCCGTTCGGTAAACTCAAATCCGACCTAGAAAACGATTCGGGTCTAATTTTAGGATCCGACCCGGACCCGCGGGTCCTAAAATTTGGATCAGGTCGGGTCTACACGAGTCGGGCCGGGTCGGGTCGACCCGCCCCATTTGCAGCCTTACTTAAGGTCGTATAGTTTCTACTTAAGATAGAGCATGTTCGTCAACAATTTGGACTTATATCGACTCTCCAATTTTGATCAAATTGTTGTCAGAGATTCCTCGTCCATGATATGACGTCATCAGCCAGACAAAGTCGTATATTTGAAACAGCATTCGTCTCCAATTCCTGCATCAACCATGTCATCTGGTTTCTTCTCATACAAGATCTTCACCATACCTTGCGATACTAACAGATCCTTTACCCCCTCAGCTATAGCTCAAAATTTTCAATTTCATCGAACTTTATTCCATCGAACTTCGCACATCCCTATCATTTTTTTTTTTGCAAAATAAAATAAAAAAATAGGATCCGATGAAAGATAAAAAATACCAACTGCAGAGCCCTCTCCTCTTCTCTCACGGGACTCGCGGAGCACGCGCAGCGGCTTCTCTTTTCCTTTTCTCAGGATCCGTGCGCGGCGGCGTGCGGAAGGACTGTACACGGGGCCTCCTCTTCTCCTCCGGATGGCGACCCAAACGGGGCGTAGATCGTTGCCGCAGATCTCGCCGCCTGGTGGCTTCCCTTCCTCTCTGCCTTCCTCGCGTCTGCAACGGTCGGCCGGTCCTCAAAGAGGGTTTTCCTCTTTGTCCACGGGAGCCACCACGAAAAACAGGGAAGAAAAAGGAGGCGCGACACCCCACATAGAACAAACCGCCCCCTCCGAACCTCCGCGTGAAGGAAACTTCGCGTGAAGCAAAACCTTCCACGGCTGATCTCCCATTTTCCTCTCTTCGCGGCCTTCCAGAGACAACCCGCGAGAAGAAAAGATTGATTTGCGTTTTCTTGACTTGGGAGAAGACAGGACGCCCTATGATCTCCCCACGTGAAGAAACAGCACTCTTATTGCGCAAAACACAGTTCAAACGGGCGAACAGAACGGTGCATAGAATTGAGAAAAAGAAGAGGAAAAAAACTAAACACGAAGATTTTACATGATTTGGCAATGTGACTACATCGGGAGCGAAATAATTATAACTTTTATTATCTTTCAAATAACAAAAATTACAAAATATTTATAGTTAAACTCTAGTCCGAGAATTCCAATTCTTATCAACATCCCTGCTAGGATATAACTTTACATAATTATTCCAAAAATAAATATATTTCATCGCTTCACTCCGTTCCATTAGAATATCAGTGTACCATTTAAATAATAATTTCTTAATATAAACCACTTACTCTAACAACCATTACTTCCAAACCTCATTGCATCAACTGTAACCAAACCTAAACTTCTATTCAGCCAACGACTAGTCGGCCGCTTAGTCCTGCTCAGCAACAGCGTACGCAGTCTCAGTGATCGCTGCCTCAGCCTCCAACACCTCCCTCTCAGTCTTCTTCCCCTTCTTGGACTTGTAGTACACGTCCATGAAGGTGCCCACTGCCTTGTACTTCTTGCGGCACTGCTCATAGAGGCTTCTGTCAAACATCCTCCAGAAGTTCCGTTCAGTGAGCTCGGAGACTGAATACTGAGGCTGGAAGCCATGGTTTTGGATCAACCACTCCTCAAGGCGCTGTACAGCTTCGGCGCCATCGAATTCCTCACCCCTGAGGACAGGGCCGGGAGCATAGTAGACGCCGACATCGGCGAACATCTGGGCGTAGCTGGTGTCACCTTGCTTCAGGTTCAGCTCGAAGCCTGGTTCGGGGTACACCATGGTCTTGACAGGGAGCTTGAAGAGGCGGTGTGGGCAGAGCCAGATAGGATATACCTGAAAAGAAATCAAAGGAAGTTTTTCTCATGAATCTCTTTGAAAGTATCAGAAATAGAATGTAGGAAAAGCATAGCTAATAAAAAATCAACTATCATGCTTCTTTATATAACCTTGCGGCTTGGTTTCCCCATTGCAAAGCTTAAAAGCAAAAGAACACCATTTTTTTGAACCAAGAGCTACAATTTAAGAAAGGACTGATGGAATTTCTATAAAGATGAGATTCTATTGATTGTGGACAGAATTTTTTTTGATTTATTACAGGCTATATATGCTGCTGTTCGAATAAATATTTAAGAAGCCCAAAATTAATTTATGATCATGGTTATTTTAGGCTCTATTGTCATAGTCAAATGGGGCGTTGAGCATTGGTATAAGCCTGATTTGGTTAATGAGCTCTGTAATAAGTGGACTCATTAGTATTACTAACTGGTCCCCACTCCACTCCTATATATATATCTATTTGTAAAGAAATCTTAGGGTGTCAAAGTCCCTGCATTCCTAGGAGGCACCTATTCTGTTGAGAAGACAAACATAAAGAAAGAGATGGAGAGGAAGATTTATCCCATTGTTATGCTTTCTTCTTCCACAAATATTGTTGCAGCAATCATCAATAGCTGATCATGGCTCTTAAGGTATGCTTGGATCTTTTTTAGTGTGATTTATGATTTTTTATGTTCTAATCTTCTGCATGTAGTCCATAAAATCCCACAAGCACTTCCACAATGGCAGATTAGAGGCTGTTGTCAGGCAAAGAATGGCTATAACTCAAATCAAATAGAGATGGGAATTTACCTCCATTTCGCGGTGAAGGAACTCCAGAGCATCAGCAACCTTGTGCATGGGAAGCAGCATATCCTGGATCACATGCATGTCATGGTAATACTTCCTAATGGCCTCCCCCTGGGTGATCTTGAGCAAGGAGATCTTAGGAGGCATCATCCACCCCATTAGCCACCTGAACCACCATTGATCCCCGAATGGCAGGATCAGCTTCATCTCCCAGAACAAAGATCTCGTGTGTCGGTGGTAGTACTCCCTCGTCGGAAGGTACTCCACAAACTCACCCTTCTTCAGTGCTGTCTCTGCATGCTGGTAGAACCATGGCTTGAACCACCATCCTATACTATTCATAACATTACCATTTTTCTCTGCTTCTTCCTTTGAAGCATACCTCCCTGTCATGAATACACCCTCCGTTGGTGTGAAGATCAGCGACTCGACAAAGTCCGGAATTTTCTTCGGGTCTCCATCTCTTGGTGCAAATGAATCTGCAAAGGCCTGTGCCATTTCCCTCAAGTTTCCTCTCACTGGCTTATATGTCAGCCTCATGTACTCCTTGATTGGTATGAGCTTAATCTCGGCTGAAACTAGAAGCCCAAGTGCTCCTTGTGACCAGGGAATTGCATAGAAGAGGTCTGAGTACTCGTTGTCCTTGGTAGCCCTAACGACACGCCCGTCGGCGAGCACGACCTCGAGAGAGACGAGAGTGTCGGAGAAGAGGCCGTAGATGTGGGAGCTTCCTTCAATGCCGTAGCCATTGATGAGACCTCCTATTGTGAGGTCATTGAGCTCCGAAACAACAGGAAGAGCAAGATTCATGGGGACTGTGATTCGGCTAAGTTGGCCCATTGTAACGAGAGGCTCCACCTTCACAACCATTCTCTCTCTGTCGATCTCTAGAATGTTGTTGAATGCCGAGAGGTCGACCTCGAAGTGACGAGCTCGCTTGTAGTCGACATGGCGCATGCCGACGACGATGTATGGCTTTCGAGCTGTGCACACCAGTCCATCCTTCGATGGATTCCTCTGCTTGAGGCGCTTGACGACCTTCCTGACGTTCTTTTCATGTTCCTTCTGGCGAAGCTTGTTGGGTTTCTTCTCAGCTCTGAGCTCACTGAGGTATATGGAGAAGTAGATGATACAAGAGATGGGGAGGACTACAAAGACGATGATCCATCGGAAGTGGACCAAGTAGTCCACCCAGATCTTTTTCCTCTTTGGACGCACAGGCACTTGCAGATTGGACATGGTGAAGAACTGGATGCTGGGATTAGAAGAAGGAAAAGATTATAAGCATAACCAATCATCTGAATACAGTATCTTATTTGATAAGAGAAGTTTAATATCTATAGTTTCAAGCACATGATTTAGTGCACAATATGAAAGCTAAATATCATGCAAAAAAAAAAAACATTCTATCTTTTGGAATCTTAGAATGAGTTGCTGAAAGCTTAGATTTTTTTGAGAAAACGCCAGCCTAGATATTTCAAAACAGAAGAAAAGGACCCTTTGTTTTCCACAAATTAACTTCTTGTTTCTAGATGAAATTGTGAAAGTTCCATAAGAGTAAGCTGGCTTCCGTAGCGCATGCAATTTTTTCGCATCCATCAATTAAGTTAGTTATAAAGAACAAACATCTGGCACTGGTAAACAATGCTTAATATCACAATTTAAGCTTTTTAGATTTATTTGGTCTAGATTAATTTCATAGCAATAGGAAGTTTAAAGCAAAAATAGACAGTGCAACATAACGGTATTCTTGCTATACGATTGACCACATTTATGAACATATTATATTATCAGATTGCTTGTCCACTCCCTTCACTGTCCTTATCTAGTTGTGGATCCTCTACAATAGTACAATTCAAGTTCTAGGAATTTCCTGCAGCCAGGGTGAATGGCAGATTTTGATAGGTTAAAATCTAATTTTTTTTATTTGGTGATGTTCTCTTAAAAAAAAGAAAGAAAAGAAAAGAAAAGAAAAGGGTGACTACTCCTCCACAATAAAATGGAGAAGTACAAAAATATCCCAGGGAGTTTGCTTATATTGATAATGCCTTAAAACAAAGATTTGTTACCAGGAAAAATCAATAAATATAAGAGAAAAATCAACATGTCCAAGGCAATAGAAATATACTCGAAATCTAAAACCAATAGGTTGATTATAAAATATATAGTAACTTCAAATGATTCAACTTGGACCTAATTAATCTAACTCAATGAAGCCAGTGCAACAATTAATTACTCACCTGTCACTCTCTCCACTTATTGCGACTACCTACCTTTGTTGCTAGCCTAGACCACTAATGGTTGTTCCTTTTGATGCTTCTCTGCATGCATTGAATGAGTTACATGTAACCCTGATATTGCTTTAGATCTTGCTGTCCCTTTTAATTGGCTCTTAACCAATGTGCTAACTCTCGTCTTTATGATTGACATGTATTTGCTTAAACTTAAGGAGAATAAAGGGCAATATTTAAAATATTGTTGTTACATGCATCATCAACCGAAGCCTAGAAATTAGGGTGCGTTGGGTTTGCGACCGAAATCAGAATCGAAATTAGAATAGGTTGGAATGAAAATCGAAATGGTCATATTTTTTGATATATTTGGTTCGTGATCAAAATCGGAATCGGAATGATTTTGAATACTAGGGAAGAGCCGAGATTAGATTTTGAAGGATTGGAACATTTTCATTCTCTTTAGAAACAAAATCGAAATGGAACACCTTTCAAACAAATGATTGATATAGGAGCCACTCATTCCTATTTTCATTTCAACGCCCAACTCCTTCCAACTAAACATGCCCCCTAATGTAGTTCAATCATACCAACATCTTGATGGTGCAGCCTCATATGCCTTTAAACCTTGCCATTTACTATATTCTTCTGTCCACAGGACTCGGTACTTAAAGGAACATTAATCAATGTAAGAGAGTGCACAACACCATCAATATCATATCCTCCTCTTATATCAGCCACATCTATTGCACGCGAGTTCTTGAGCAAGTAAACCACTCAACTTGGCCATCTAGAGAAGCAGCATCACATGCTGGATAGCCTTTTGGTTCCTTTAGAATTAGAATTTGAAAACTACAAGGATTGCATTTATAGTATTAGAATCATGGTTCATCATCTTGGTACCAGGTTTCATTCAAGCTAACATCTTCGTACGTGCGGTACATCAATGCGATGATCAATTGAATGAGAGGCTATGCCACCCTTTGTTTTATTATATAAGAATTATGTACATATTAGATTGCTTTGCTGGCGATATGATGCAGGCCAAACTCATAGATATTGAGAGATGATGTAAGAATCTAGATGAGGATTTGGAAAGGACTAGTCTGCAACCCTTACAAAAAGCAACGAAGACACGAGTTTGCGGATTTATGTCTTCAATAATCTCGTTCTTTCCGAGTAACGTGCTTTATTGCCTTTTCTTTTTCACGTTATGGAAGGCGTGCACTGCAGGCTTTCCTTTACGGCTCCTGTAACAGTATTACAAATTTCCACGATTGTTTCTTGTACCAGTCAAGAGTTCAATAAAGCTACAGTATGGTATGCCTAATTGTGCCGGTACGTACCAATTGGTATGATATACCATAAATAGATGAGATCTCTAGTTTCATTACTAAAAAAATGGATGTTGGA
This sequence comes from Phoenix roebelenii, assembly GCA_025769935.1. Classification (NCBI taxonomy): domain Eukaryota; kingdom Viridiplantae; phylum Streptophyta; class Magnoliopsida; order Arecales; family Arecaceae; genus Phoenix; species Phoenix roebelenii. The sequence goes on from JAOXJJ010000175.1 coordinate 19,460, forward strand.
GGGAAAAATAGACCACCCCACAAATACAATTAAAGTACCCAAATCCGACAGTAAGCCTGAGCTCATGCAAGCCAAGCTCAAAAGGCCTAGCTGAGCTCCGAAAGCCGAGCTCCGAAAGCCGAGCTCAGAAAATTGAGCTCAAAAGGCCGAGCTCAGAAAACCGAGCTCAGAAGGCCGAGTTCATGCAGGCCGAGCTCAGAAGACTGAGTTCATGCAGGCCGAGCTCAGAATACCGAGCTCATGCAAACCGAGCCGAGCTCATGCAGGCTGAGCTCATGCAGGCCGAGCCGAGCTCAGAAGGCCGAGCTCGTCATCCACATGCTGCAGCCACGACCTGCAGCAGTCTTATCCAGGCCAAGCTCATGTTGGCCGAGCCGAGCTCAGAAGACCGAGCTCCGAAGGCCAAGCTCATGCTGGCCGAGCCGAGCTCAGAAGATCGAGCTCAGAAGGCCGAGCTCATGCAAGCCGAGCCCAGAAGACCGAGCTCAGAAGGCCGAGCTCATGCAAGCCGAGCCCAGAAGACCGAGCTCGGAAGGCCGAGCTCATGCAGGCCGAGCTCGTCATCCACATACTGCAGCCACGACCTGCAGTAGTCTTATCCTGGCCGAGCTCATGCAGGCCGAGCTTAGAAGGCCAAGCACAGAAGGCCGAGCTGACCTCAGAAGGCCGATCTCGTCGTCCACATGCTGCGGCCATGCCCTGCAGCAGCCTCACCGCACCATGCTTTACTTGCCGGCCACGCCACGACATATCAACCAGGGATCATACCCTGCTACGACTGTCAACGCCTCACCATTTCCAAGAATGGACTGCACTACGCGCCACAAGTAAGATTTGGCTGCGCGCCATCTCCTCCCATGATGGAAACGGGCCATCCACGGCAACTCATTACTTCACACGCCCACGTCCAATCGTGACGGTAACCCATTAATTCGTCCAGTCACTTCACAGGTAACCCTGCACTCCTCCTATAAAAGGGGAACCTCTTTCTCCTAAAAGGAGGCTTCGGGCTTAGGGCTTCGGACCTCTACATACAGTCCATCTTCCTTTCCAAAATTAAGCCCCCCTCAGACTTAAGCATCGGAGGGCCGGCACTGGAAACCTCGGCCACCGGATTTTTGCAGGTCCCTCAGAGGACGCAGTTCGCCGACGGACCGCCACCCGCCATCTCACGCCGGAGCTCCTCCCCCTCAGCCGAGTGGTTGCCCCTGGGTCCAATTTTCAGCAATAGTTGGCACTAGAGGAAGGGCCCGAGTCATGGCCATGAAGCTAAGGAGCAGAGGAGCTTCCAACGCCTCCCGGTGTCTTGCACAGAGTTCCGGACGCTCAGTCGACAATTTGCTACCAAGGCCTCCGGCAGATCAAGTTCCATAAGTCCAACCCCGAGCAGTTCAACGCGCTGGTGCAGCAAGTCCAAGTGCTAGCCATTGCGGTCTAAAACCCGCAACAAATGGAGGCCCCTCCTGTGCCGCCTCCACGGGTTCACGCTAAGCAGAGGAAGAAACTTTCTCCCGAGCCATCTTGAATCAAGCACGGCTCCCGCCGCAATGACGTGGGACGTGGGGGCAACCAGAAGTAGTAACCCGAGTCTCACATCAACAAGTTGGAGAGGAAGAGAAATAAGCCGAGCAAGTAAGAGACCAGCATATACTCCCTCCTTATAGGTGTAAGTCCTCAGGATGGCGCTCGCAACATTGCTCTCCTGCAGAGCGTCGCCATCACCGAAGCCCCTGCCGAGCTCATGAAGGCCGAGCCGAGCTCAGAAGGCCGAGCTCATGAAGGCCGATTTCATGCAGGCCGAGCCAAGCTCGTCATCTGCATGTTGCAGCCACGACCTGCAGCAGTCTCATCCAGGCCAAGCTCATGCTGGCCGAGCCGAGCTCATGAAGGCCGATTTCATGCAGGCCAAGTTAATGCAAGCCAAGCTCAGAGGACCGAGCTCAGAAGGCCGAGCTCAGAAGACCGAGCTCATGCAGACCAAGCTCATGCAGACCGAGCCGAGCTCATGCAGGCCGAGCTCATGCAGGCCAAACCGAGCTTAAAAGGCCGAGCCGAGCTCATGCAGGCCGAGCCGAGCTTGTCATCCACATGCTGCATCCACGACCTGCAGCAGTCTCATCCAGACCGAGCATATGCATGTTAAGCTCATGCAGGCCGAGCTCGTGCAAGCAGAGCTCATGCAGTCCGAGCTCGTGCAAGCAGAGCTCATGCAAGCCAAGCTCAGAAGACCGAGTAGGCCAAGCTCAGAAGCTCGAGCTCAGAACGCCTCCCTCCGAAGGCCGGTGCTGAGCCAAGTCCTGGGAGACTTCGAAGCTCGGGAGTCATTAAAATGTCTCCAAAAGGTACAGGCCATTTTGGCTTTAAATAATTTCAATATTTTACCTATCTCTAGGTCGAAGAATGCAAAAGACGACCTACGGGTATTTTTATCTCCAACATCGCCCCACTCCAAGTGGGGGTGCACAATCGCCAACGGAAAAGGCCATCTTCGGTCTCCATCTCCATCAAAGACCCCAACCGAGATCGGGATGCCCCGCTGAGTCGACAGTGAGCCCGAGCTCCCTCGATCTCGGGAAGCGCCACCAGGTCGACAGTGAGCCCAAGCTCCCTCAATCTCGTGCTCAATTCCTCGACTAAGATCGGGATACCCCACTGAGTCGACAGCGAGCCCAAGCTCCCTCGCTTAGGAAGCGTCATCAGGTCGACAGCGAGCCCAAGCTCCCTTGACCTCATCCTCGATCCTCCAACTAAAGTCGGAATGCTCCGTTGAGTCGACAGTGAGCCCAAGCTCCCTCGGCCTCGGAAAGACATTCAACAACGGGGTAGTACCTACGCGGACCCCCGTAGCGCACGACGATGACAACGGGGCAGTACTTACATGGACCCCCGTAGCGCACGACGACGACAATGGGGTAGTACCTGCGCGGACCCCCGTGACACCCGACGATGACAATGGGGTAGTACCTACACGGACCTCCGAGACATTAAACAACGGGATAGTACCTACGTGGATCCCCAAGACATTCAACAACAGGGTAGTACCTACGCGGACCCTCGAGACATTCAATAACAAGATAGTACCTACGCGGACCCCCATAGTGCACGACCCAGGGGTAGTACCTATGCGGACCCCCTAGTGTGCAGGCGCACCAAAAGCGGACTACAGGCTAAAGAGCACCGCTAAAAGCCAACTTCAGAGCGGAGTCGCTTACCTCAACATGAGATGCCCAGCTCCGACGGTGCAAGAGGTATATCCCACCCAGCACCTACATCATTGTGCTCACTTGCTTATATTACAGGATGATCGACGACTGGACTACTTCCTTCGCCCGAGCCAAAAAGCAGCTTGAATTCAGAAGTCGGGGGTAATGTTGGAGGAAAAAATGGACCACCCCACAAATAAAATTGAAGCACCCAAATCTGACACAAGCCTGAGCTCATGCAAGCCAAGCTCAGAAGACCGAGCCGAGCTCATGCAGGCCGAGCCGAGCTCATGCAGACCAAGCCGAGCTCAGAAGACCGAGCTTAGAAGGTCGAGCTCAGAAGGCCGAGCTCATGCAGGCCGAGCTCAGAAAACTGAGCTCATGCAGACCGAGCCGAGCTCATGCGGGCCAAGCTCAAGCAGGCCGAGCCAAGGTCAAACTTGTCATCCACATATTGCAGCCACGACCTGCAGCAGTCTCATTCAGGCCAAGCTCATGCTGGCCGAGCCGAGCTCAGAAGACCGAGCTTAGAAGGCCAAGCTCATGCTGGCCGAGCCGAGCTCCGAAGACCGAGCTCGGAAGGCCGAGCTCATGCAAGCCGAGCTCAGAAGGCCGAGCTCATGCAGGCCGAGCTCAGAAGACCAAGCTCATGCAGACCGAGCCGAGCTTATGCAGGCCGAGCCAAACTCAGAAGGCCGAGCTTATCATCCATATGCTGCAGCCATGACCTGCAGCAGTCTCATCCAGGCCAAGGCCAAGCTCATGCAGGCCGAGCTTAGAAAGCCAAGCACAGAAGGCCGAGCTGACCTCAGAAGGCCGACCTCGTCGTCCACATGCTGCGGTCATGCCCTGCAGCAGCCTCACCGCTCCATGCTTTACTTGCCGACCATGCCACGACATATCAACCAGGGACCATACCCTGCTACGACTGTCAATGCCTCACAATTCCCAAGAATGGACTGCACTACGCGCCACAAGCAAGCTTTGGCTGCGCGCCATCTCCTCCCATGATGGGAACGAGTCATCCACAGCAACTCATTACTTCACACGTCCACGTCCAATCGTGACGGTAACCCATTAATTCGCCCAGTCATATCACAAATAACCCTGCACTCCTTCTATAAAAGGGAAAGATCTTCCTCCTAAAAGAGGGCTTGGGGCTTGGGGCTTCGGACATCTACATACAGTTCATCTTCCTCTCCAAAATTAAGCCCCCCTCTGGCTTAAGCATCGAAGGGCCGGCACCGGAAACCCCGGCCACCAGCTCTTTGCAGGTTCCCCGGAGGACGCAGTTCGCCGATGGACCGCCATCCGCCATCTCACACCGAAGCTCCACCTCCTCAGCCGAGTGGTCGCCCCCGGGTCCAATTTCCAGCAACAAGGGGTGAAAACACATCCTCAAAAAGGTAAGATCTGGATCAGAGCATGTTCTAGCAGCTTGTCGTAATCATTCTTATTTTTGGCTTTCCTCACTGTGTTTTAGTAAAAAACAGTGGTTATCCACCACAACCTCAACCTGAAATCTTTTACATAAGGAGATAGAATACAAAGCAGCTAAGCTCACTGTACAAGTAGGCAGAGAAAAGGAACCACAGACTCAGAAAGCTACAAATTAGCAAGTCATCTTCTTTGGAAGGGACTCCCGAGTTACAAAATCCTTAGGAAAAAAAAAAAAAAGGAAGGAAAGAAAAAGAAAAAGTAAGATCCCAGATTCAGCAAATGCACACGCAAAGTTACAGCAACTGTTATATCTACCATCATGCATGAAGGAGCTTAACTAGCAGCACTCATAGACAGCAAGAAGAGGCCACCAAATGGTTTAATTTTATGGAGACAACACATCCATGAAAGCAAAAGCTACAGTCCCTAACTCGAGTACTTGCAAATAAACTAATTAAGAGATCAAACGCACCACAAAAAATAAGCGCAGGAAAAGGAGGGTAAAAGGTGAATCTAGGAAAATAGCATAGTGAGAAAACCACTACGAGTTCATTTGCTACACCATCAAAGTGAAACGTTAGAGAATTAAGTTGAAGCTAAGCTAGATGTAGAAGAAAGAAACAAAGACACAAATGGCTCTATTGGGATACCTCTAATCTGACTCAAAGGAAGCCGAGGGAAGGAATTTCGCTTGGCCGCCTTTAACCAGAGAGAGAGAGAGAGAGAGAGAGAGAGAGAGAGAGAGAGGGACAGAGGAGAAGGTGGGGTGTGCTGAAGTAGAGCTGAGAGAGCTGCCTCGCTACGGAATCCGCGGGGGCTGAGGTGGGATCTGCGGGGGCGGCGGACGGTAATGATTTCCGCTCTGACGATGACGTGATGTGGGATTATCATACCTGCTCCCCCGCGGACGGTAACGTTTTCCGCTCTGACGATGACGTGATGTGGGATTTTCGTACCTGCTCCGGGAAATCGAGAATGCCCTCAAGAAGCACGAATATGTGAAACTTTGCCCGTGAGGAAATTTCGCCGCCGGAGGACGGGTTGGTGAATGGTTGATTTTTAGGCTTTTTGGATGAATATTTTTTTAAATATTAAATTTTGTATGATTTGTTTTTAAAAATTAATATTTATATATATATAATATTTATTTTTATTATTTTTTTATTTTTGTTTTTTTTTATATGTAAAGGACCGGCTCAATTCTTACAATCCAGCCCACCACAGTCCGTAGAGCTATACTAAAAATAAAACAGTGAAAGCTACGAACTGTTGGCAGGCTCGACCAGAAGATAAAACCCTTCTTCCTTTGCTGTAAACCTGTAAACATATTAATTCTTTGTCCTTGGTCCCAAATGCCAGTAGCTCCCTTCGCCGTTCCTGGTTTCCAAATCCCAAATCGGCTGCTCGGCACTTCCCCATTGCTTCTCGGCGTTCTTGCTCAGCCGCTCGGTAAGGCACTGTGTGACCCAGGCCCGAGCCCCAGCGAGGCAGGTTAGGATTTTAATTTTGTTGATTCTTGCTTCGATTATCTATGTGGGAAAGATTTTTGTTTTTTTTGGGGGTAAATCAGATAAATTAAACCGGATGAGTGTAAATACATCCAAATTTTATACTTTTTAAAATTTATTCATCATTAAAAAAAGTTTCCATAAATTCGTTTTAGCCTTTTTATGCCCTCAAATACATTAGGCCGCCTCTGCATATATATACCAATGTTGTCTACTAAAATATTTTTAATAGATAGATATGTAATAAAAAATATTTATAAGACGATCGCGATGATGAAGAACAAAAATAGTATTTATTAATAGTATTAGAAAAATCATTATATTAGGAGCATTTGTGGAAAAATAGTATTTTATGAGGATATAGAAATAAATATAAATTTTAAAAATATATTTATGTAAATTTAAATTTTTAGAAAAGTATTTATATAAAAAATTCTATATATATAATTGGGAAGAATTCTCATAAAAAATTACTGGCTAAAGAGACTTCCAAGTTAAAGACGGAGTGGTGGGGGCCCCTCGAGAAGGGAAGGTGGGCTACGTGGCCTTTTACCAACCTTGCTCTACCGTTTTAGCTGATGACGAACACTTCGCAACGGGCGAAGCCGTCCGTCTAGGTGCAACAATGCATGGTGAACTTGAGGAGTTTTATGCATGGTCTCACGAAAACTTTCTAGAATGGCAGTGGGCATGTTAATATACTTTATCAATTACACAAACCCAAAATCTTATCGTATACAATTGCAATATGCCTCTAATCTCGGAGTGCAAATCCTGTAATTGTATGATATAATTTTGACAAAGATACCACAACTTTAAATAAATAGAAGAAGTAGGAGCTTCCAAGTATTATGTATGTAATAATTAAAGGAATTTTTGTATATTTATCTACGGAAATTTTTAATTTTGAATGTACACCTCTGTAAGTAAAAGTTCGTTCATCGTTATAAGAAAAAATTTATGCAAAACGAAAAACATAACCAGATGGAAAGCCATAACGATCAAACGCGCAACATCAACAGCCTGATTCACCAGCTGCAGGTGAACTAAACAATGGAAAATGGTTTTGTTGCTGGAAAGTGGACCCGGAGGTGACTGCTCGGCTGAGAAGGAGGAGTTCCGGCGGGCGGCGTGGTGCGTCGGTGCACTGCATCCTCCGGAGGACCTGCAAAAAGTCGGTGGCCGGAGTTTTCGGTGCCGGCCTTCCAATGCTTAAGTCAGAGAGGGCTAAGGAGGAGAATGGCCAGTATATTGACCCTGGAAATTGACGGGGGGAAGAAGCCCCTTGTTGGAGAGAGAAGTTCTCCTTTTATAGGCAGATATGGAGTTACCAGAGATATGACTGGCGAGTTGTTGCCCAACGAGACAACCCAAGAGGAGGGATGAATTGGGTTTTAATTAATTATCGACAAATTAAAACTTAATGAGTAATTAATTAAATCTACTGCAAGCAGGT
>JAOXJJ010000175.1:27166-87874 GCA_025769935.1 Phoenix roebelenii
TAATAATTTAATATAATATTAAATTATTTAACATAACATATCAATGTATTATGATATAATGTAATATAATATAATATAATATTTATAGTATAATACAATAATAAAGGTACAAAATATTATAATTATTAGCATACATTAATTTTCTATAATATAACATAATATTAAATTATTTACATAACATATTAATGTATTGTGATATAATGTAATATAATATTATATGTATAGTATAATATAATAATAAAGGTATAAAATATTACAATTATTAGTGTAAATTAATTTTTCACCCTTCTGATAACCATTTATCTATCTGATCCACTACTAGGGTTCTTTATTAGGGCTCCATCAAATTTTTAAGTTTATAAAGGGACAAAGTATGTAATTGTTTTTTTTTTGCGTATTTTGGTCAAAAAACAGCTTTCCGATAAAGCTCAAAATAGCTTTTATGGAAAGCTCCAAAATCGAGTTTCTCACAAAAAGCTATTTTTTAGCTTTCTGAGAAAGTTAAAACAGTTTTCTGAAACTTTTATCAAATACCTTTTTTCATCCAAAAATTGCTTTTGGAGGATGAGAAAGTACTTTTTAGCCCTCTAAAAACTTTCCAAATGGGGCCTAAGTTGTTTTGCACTTGTTAGTTGCAGGCTCCAAAATGAAGCTATGGGCCATTTAACTTGTTTTAATATTGCCTAAAGGGGAAAGCATATGCTTGCCTTGCATAACGTAAAGAATTTAAACATAATATCATCAAGTGTAAAGAAAATCAAGAAGATATAAACAACTAATAGACAATAGATATTTATGAATAAATTCACATATGAATTTTCAAGTCAATAGCCATGGTTCTAACCATCATATCCCCCAAAAAAAACAACACTTTGGGACTCGTCTGTCAGGGTCGTAGCTGCAAGGGACAGTCAACTCTTCGACATATCGGTTCCGAGTACGGAGCTGAGGGCCGCTTGGGCAGGCCTTCGTCACATCCGGTGTGTTTTACAGGCTAGTTTCACCGTCCTGAAGGGGAATTCAACCATGGTCATCAATTGGGTCCGTAGGGAGCAAGGGGTAATGGTAGTGCCAACCTTTTGCTCCAAGATATCTGGGCAATGGTGGGGGCTGGAGGGGCCTTCCAAGCCAAGCATGTATTCTATGAAGCTAATAGGGTTGCAGACTAGGTGGCTGCTTATGTAGCCAATTACTTCGGTAGTATCCTGTGGGTTGAAGATGGAGAGTTACCTCTGACATTCCGAGGTATTTTATTTTTTAATTTTATTAGGTATATCCATACTCGTCAGGTATGATCCATCCACCTTAGCCAAAAATAAAAAATAAAAATAAAAAACACTAACCCAACGGTCAGCCTTAGCAGAAAACAGATATTTTTTGAACAAATTAAATCGCCGACTTCAGTATTCAAGAAAGGCTGCTTGCTGCCACTCTCGGCCGAGACCAGAATATATGACCAGTCTGGTTTCTTGGGCGCTAGGAATAAACCCCTTCATATACCCTATTCTCCTTCGACTATTCCCATTAGTCGGTTTAGCCTTTGGCACGGTGTTGCGGCCGACTTCGACCGCGCGATCGCTGGCTTTGGCATTTGAAATCCCGCCTGCCTCTTCTCCTCTGAATTCTTAGAAACCCTAGGGCGAAGGAAGGGCGAGGGATTCGGCAGCTTCCTTTGCCTTCGAATTTCTTGATCTCATAGGTTTTCCTGGTTCCTTGATGGGTTTTTTGTTTATATTCTGTGGGTTGGATTGGTTATGAGGGATGCCGATGCTCCGCCTCTTGGCAATTCACGGAAGGTGAGTGAATCTGTTCTAGTTGGTTTTGACCTCTTTTTCTTGCTTTTTTTTCCTGCAATTTTGCGCTGCACTGTTATGATTTGTGGCGCAAAAGTAGAATTTTTCTTCGATTTTGGGTTTCTTGATGCAATATGAAATTGAATTTTCTGTATATGTCGCAGTTATTTTTACTGTGAATTTGCATCATTAATCTCATTCATTATTCTAGCAACGTGAATCTTTTATTATTTTTCCCCTTTCTTCTTTTGGTCAAAATTCCTTGATAACAAGTTATTTTATTGCGTTTTGCATGCATATATGCCTTATTTTGTTTTCAAAAGGTTCCTGTGTTTACATCAAAAAAAAAAGGTTCCTGTGTTAATTTGTAATGCAAATGATGGTCTTAATGTGGAAGTGCTTGCTATTAACAGCAAATGACTGAAACGTTTTAGAGAAACTAGAGAATAGAAGTTCATATTTGTGCAATTTCTTGAAATGGCAACTTGCAACCTTCTTTGTTGTGCAGGTTACTGGCTTTTGGAAAGAATAGGAGGGCTGGGTTTTTTTTCCAGTCCAACAAAAAATTCGGCTACTCAGTAGTAAGGGGTTATGGGTCACTTGCTAAAAATGGGATACCTTCCTCCTTGTGCAGAATGTTCTTACGTGATAAGGTTACCAGTAGAGGGCATGGCATGTTTGGTGGACACAAATTTATTAGGGAGAATGTGTACCAGAGTAACTGTGCAAAGAGCTTCTATTCTCTTTCAGCAAGAAATTCTTCTATGACACATCATGCTCAATTGGTTTGGAAGAGGCTTAGTCTTATCTGTTCTTATAGTGGCCCAACATTCCCGCCCTTAAGTAGGATAGCTTGTGCTGTGAGCCTTTCTTTCACTAGGTTCCAAGTAGTCCCTGGTATTCTTGCACTAACTTTTGGGGAGCTAGCATGGGCTCAGAGGACCTTTGCAGACGGGGGATATTTCCCAACAAGGGATCGTCTGTACATGAGAGCAGAAGATGGGCGTGTTTACTTCTCCTTGGTTGTTTACTCAATTTTAGAGGGGATAATTTTGATCTGCAGAGCATTATATTTGGTGATTTTGTTCTCTCCTGCCATTATACTAGCTCCATTTGCAGATAGTTTTGGCATTCAGTTCAGGAAGGCATGGCTTCAACTCGTTCATCGTACTCTGGAAAAAGCAGGGCCAGCATTTATAAAATGGGGCCAGTGGGCAGCTACACGACCAGATCTTTTCCCAAATGATTTATGCATGGAGCTTACGAAACTTCATACAAAAGCACCTGCGCATAGCTTTGCCTATAGTAAAGTTACCATTGAGAAGGCATTTGGCCGTAAACTCTCTGAGATTTTTGAGAACTTTGAGGAGACACCTGTAGCATCTGGAAGCATTGCCCAGGTACATCGAGCTTCTTTAAGATTTCGATATCCTCGTCAGCGGTTGAGGAAACCTGTCGAAGTTGCAGTGAAGGTTAGGCATCCTGGTGTTGGTGAATCGATTAAGAGAGATTTTGTGATAATTAATCTTGTTGCCAAAATTTCAAACTTCATTCCTGGATTGAGCTGGTTGAGGCTGGATGAAAGTGCACGCCAGTTTGCCATTTTCATGATGTCTCAAGTCGATCTTTCGAGGGAAGCTGCTCATCTAGGTCGTTTTATCTACAATTTCCGCAACTGGAAGGATGTTTCTTTCCCAAGGCCTCTTTATCCACTCGTCCATCCTTCTGTTCTTGTGGAGACATTTGAGCAAGGAGAAAGTGTTTCCCACTATGTTGATGAGTTTGAAGGAAATACACAAATTAAAAGAGATCTTGCACACATTGGTACACATGCTCTCCTAAAGATGCTTCTGGTATGTTAAATTACTCTGTTATATGATATCTGGATTATTTTTATAATTTAATCTCATCAGTATAACATCCTTGAGTTTAACAGGAGCCGACTGCATGTAATAGAGCATGTTTAACGAAAGTAAATATCAAGTATACATTATCATTTGGTGGCAGGATTAGAAGACTACTCAACAATGTTTCTTGGATGCCAACAGCCCATGCCCCTTGGATGGCAGAAATTGCCTTTTAAAAGGAATCCAGCATCCTTGTTTTCCCAGGATGTGCAATATGGACCTTTTCCGATTGCAGTTATCCTTTCTCTCGCTGTCTATATACTTCTCATTAACAGCCCATGTGGGGCTATCTTATAGACATGGGCCGTAGGCATCCAAACAGGCCTGTTAGATTTTCTAAGGGGAATCACACTTTCCTATTTTACAGTTTTCACTTTGCACATACGCATTAGGACAATTCTCTTAGTAGAATGTAACTCAAATAATATGTACACATTGACATGGCATCTTTCAAACCTCACATGATGCAGAGACCCCGAGATGCATATGTTGCAGTTCTTTTACTATCTGGCTATGGTAGCAGGATCATGAGTTCCTAAGTCCTTTCTTAATTCCCTTCTTGTTAGGTGGATAATTTTATTCACGCAGATATGCATCCTGGGAACATCCTTGTTCGAGTACCTCAGAGCAAGCGCTCAAGGAAAAAACTCTTTAGAGCCAGACCACACATCATTTTCCTTGATGTAGGCATGACTGCCGAGCTTTCTAAAAGTGACCGTGCTAATCTACTGGAATTCTTCAAGGCCGTAGCTTTACGAGATGGTCATACTGCTGCAGAATGCACGCTGAGATTATCAAAAAGACAAAGTTGCCCAAATCCAGAGGTCTTTATTGAGGTGAAGTGTCAGTTTTTAGAAGCTAATTTTCACAGAAGTGCAAATTAATTTAATTCTGTATTTTTTTTCTTCTCGATATGAATTCATAATCTTCTAGAAGCATTTGAATTTTAATACTTTTTATATTATTAGTTAAGAATGTTTGATCTAAAATGACAGCTTTTCAATCTATGAATTTTGCCAAATGTTCAGAAGTTCTCTGTGCATTAGATTGATGATGGTGGTTGTCAGTTTTGTAGTGGTGATGGTAGTGGTAACCATAAGGTGTAGATTGTGTTGGTATCAATGGCTATGGCGGTGCCTCTTGTTGGTGGTGATCAATGGTAGGCTTGCCTCCCAAAACTGGTAGAAATGGGAAGGGAAACAGAAATGAGACTCAACGGGGGGGACAATAAATCTTTTCTTGCTTTCAGTTGGAGGTGACAGAACAAACAAGGAGGAGGGAAGCAGTTATCTGGATTGAGAAAAGTTTGATGACATATTTTATGCTTAAGGGTTGGTAGTGTTAGTGCACTTTCGTTGGCGGTGTTGGCTGTGGTAAGTATGACATTGATGATGGGGCTGTTGTGCAATGATCATGGCCACTGTTTGCTGTTTGTATGTCAGTGGCAAGTGATAGTGGGAGTAGTGGGTGAAGGATGCTTGTGCTGGTCCAGTTCAGAGCTGGCCCTTGCTTGATTGGGTCAAGTATTAGTAAAGTAAATAGTGTTCAAAAGATATAGGTGAATGTGGAGCATATGCTGGAGCAGCTAAGGATGATAGTGTTCAGAAATGTTGTCAGAACAAATATGGTAGAAGATGGTGATCGTTCATGAGGTCTCTGCTAGGGGCAATTTTGATAGAAAACAATAGGAACTTCTTTGATGATATAACAAAGAGATTTAAGAGAAAATTGAAACCAAAAGGATATGCACTTAAATAACAAATACTCGTTTTCTTTCTGTTTTGTGCATAAACATATCTACATAAACTGCCATACAAAATAGTGGACTATGACAGAAAAAGAAGATGTACATTGGTCTTGAAAACAAAAGACAAATATTTAAATTTAGAAGGCTATTTTTATGCGCACAACCCTTATCTTAATGTAATGAATAAGACAAAAGCTTCTTTTATGATCATAGACTTGGCAAACAAACCATTGTCTTCTAACACTTTTGGAAGTATCTTGGGCATAGATGGTTTAGATGGTTGGCTAATTATTTCTGTATTCTTACCTATTGATAATGGTTTCACTGCTTGTTAGCAAGTCAATGATGCTTTAATTATTAGCTGTTAACATACATATAGCATTTTCTTTCTAAAAGTTTAATGTGTTGACAAATCAGTTTGAACATTAACAGTTCCATTAGAAAGTTACAAGGCTTGGAAGGATTAAAGAAGGCTTTTTACCAGTGTCATTAATAGTTGGCGTGCATGCTGGTGTTCTTAGATATATCTGAGGACCGGAATATTGACTAGTCTATTCTTAAGACTATATTGGTATCTTTTAGTTCTATGCATATCTTATATCTCTTTCTAAGGTCTGCTATACCATAACTGGGGCTCGGACCGGTTGCTCGGCGGCACAGGTCGGTACGCTTCCATACCGTTCCGTGTCGGCCCCATATCGACACTGTAGAGGAGATGGGGAGAGGGTGAACGGGAGAGAGGAAAAGAGAGGGAAGGGGGGAGAGAGAGAGGGAGAGAGAATGGGAGAGAGGGAGGGAAAGAGGAGGGTGGTAGAGGCTGGCGGAGGAATGACGACCTGGCCAGAGGAGGGCTCCGCGATCGGGTTCCCTATTTTGTTCGAAATAGGGGTCCAACCCCTTTTTTATTTTGCGACTTTTAAGTGAATCGGCAAATTGCTTGCCGACTTTACTTAAATATTGCAAAATTAACAAGGAGACTTGGCTGCGGAACCCTCCTTCGGCTTCTCCACGTGGCTTTCTGGCCTCCGTGTGGCTCACTGGCCGGCCTCACCTCCCTCTTTCTTCCTTTCTCTTCCTTTCCCTCCCTCCTCCGCTCGCTCTCTCTTTTCTTCTCCTTCTCCCCCTTTGTCGTCGGATTTCGTTTCCGTTGTCGGAATCGTCCCGATCCACCGCCGGTATGACTCGGTACGCCCCGAACCACCTAGTTCGAAATGGTTCCACTGACCATGTCTTTTTCTGAGTTTTACCTCTATACTCATGGTGTGTATTGACAAGTTAACCTGAAGTTTTGAGCATTAAAGAGTTTAATGAAATAGTTACAATACTTGGAAGAATTTCAAATTGCTTTTTGTTAGTGGCAAAAATAGTTGAGATGCATGCTGATGTGTTCCTAGATATATCTCTGACGCTTGGAATATGGACTAAACATAAGTTGCTACTGAAAACTACATCAGCATTAGAGTATCTTAATCCTATGCAGTGCTTGTATCTCTTTTTGATTTTTACCTATTGTGTCGCATTTGATGATCGTTCATTAAAGATGATAAAGAACACCCCCTCCCCCCCGTGCTGGGGTTGCACAAAGGAAAAAAACACCAAACATGCCCATATGCATGCACTCAGTGAAAGAGAGAGAGAGAGAGAGAGAGAGAGAGAGAGCTTTTGGCCTTTCCTGATCTATATAATAGGTCAAGCTCTATATAAAATGAGAACCAGGTATATGAATTACTAAACAGTAGGGACAACACTAAATTATGGATTAAGTATAAGTCGAACATGTCAGGGAACAGATTTGAGAATATATTGTTTGCATGGTGAATGTTTTTTTCTAATCCGTAATGTTAGGCAGTATGGGTAGAGGAAGGCTTAGAAGAGAAAGAAAAAGAGTGATGCAGTGAAAACGAACGGAATATATATAGAAGTGAGGTAGACACTAGATTGGCCTGTATAAGTAGGTTTTTTAATCTAATGCATTACTAGTTTGAAATGCTTGTATCATGGTAATTACTATGGTTATGTTGGTCTGCAAAAGTAGATTTCTAGGTACAACTGGCCCACTAGGAGCACAAAGACAAGGTATGATACTATAAGGTCCAAGGTGGTGGAACCCATAAAATATAATACATTATGTTCTTGAGAAATAAAGAGGATTCATGACAGAAAATTTCAGTTCACTCCGTGATACCATGTTAATAATGGAGTTCATAAAATGTATGTGTTATATGCTTTAAAGAGATAAGGAGGGTTGATAACAGAGAATTTCAGTCCATTTGGTGGTGTCTCGTTAAACTCAAATTCTGTCCAAGTTATAGCAATGTTATGTCCTGAGAGGATAAATTGCTTCTCTACAGCCATGGCTTTTCTTTGATATTTATCATCTAATTTGCTTCTAACAGGAGTTGGACAGGACATTCACTTTTTGGGGCACTCCTGAAGGTGACATCTTTCACCCTGTTGAATGCATGCAGCACTTGCTTGAACAAGTTCGGCGCCACAAAGTCAATATCGATGGCAATGTTTGCACTGTGCTTGTGACTATATTAGTTCTGCAGGTAAATTTTCTTGCTTGTAACAGAAATCAAAGACACCCATCATTATAATTCTTTGTTGGTGAGCAAGTAAAAATTATACATGAGATTCTCCAATTTCAACTTTCTACAGTAGATATGGCATGCGCTAGTTCTTGATTCTTGCCTCTCTCAAAGTCCCTGTAAAATGAGTTTCACCTGTTAATCTGGTTTATGTACCTGTTGTTGAAATATTTCAACCATGATCTATAGGACTACTACTAATTCTGTATTACCAATCTAACAATGTTTAGCCAACTTTGGTTTGTAAGTTGCATTCTAAGTGAATGGATATTAAGATATGTTAATATTATTTCGAATTGCAGACTATAAGAAGCTAAATAATATAAAAGATTTGCAAAATGTGATGTCTGTTATATGAATATCATATATCTATGAAGCCCTGCTTGGGACAAATTACCAAGATATTGCTTTAGTATCAAAGAAAAATAAAGCATGATATGTTTACTCATGAAGTCCAGCGTGGCTGGTAAATCTTGATTTATTGATAATAGGTGAAGGAAAAAGAAAGACAGACATGCCTATCTTACAGGACAATGGTGAATCAACTCTTCTGCATTTATCGATTACATGTATTTATCAAGTTTAACGGATCATTTTCTCTAATGCAAAGGCTGAATTGTTTTATATATGGATGGCCAGAGGATGTTAGTTGCTGACAAAAATTGTTGGTTCGATCTGGCAATCTGATCTGAAATCTAATAAGAACTGTCATCCAGTAGGATTACTGTAATAGACAACTTGGCTAGTTTGGATAATTCTCATAATTGTTCTGGTTCTAAGAGCACGCCAAATTCTGGAGATATTTCATCATTCACCTTCTTCATTCCTTATTATCTTTTTTTTTTCTTTCTAAAATCTACAATCTTGTCAGTTGAATAGAAATCCAACAACCTAGGTATTAGTTATGGCAGGTAAACTACCCAATGCAAACATCCAACATTCAAGCTATTAGTTCCCTTCTCTGTCTTTGCGTCTGACCATCTAGCTACAAGTTTATTGTGTCTGTAAGTTGTAGCCAATTAGTCGAGATAGCGACAGTCCTAAACCAAACTGGTTATGTTAGATGGGTAGCTTGGTTCATCAGATTCCGGTGGCCTATGCATTCTTTTGTTATGTGGATCAGGTCAAGTCAGGAGTCAACTCACTGACATGGTGCAGGTTCATTTGTGTTAACACGCTAGAAACCTAAACACATCAGGTAAGAGAATATGAATTTTCAAATGTTTGAAAACTTGAACTACAACAAGATACCTGGAGAGCTAAACCATGACTAGTGGGAGCCTTAATCTGACATAACTAGTTGGAAATCAATGACTGGATGCCCAGATCATTTGGGAAGTAGTATAGGTTCAAGACACCTGTAAGTCAGGTTATTATGCATCAATAAAAAGCAGGCAATGCCCCAAAGCTCCAAAATTCAATGTTAAAAGATGTGAAGGACATAAAGCTGAAGATTGTAATATTCTAAACAAAGAATCTTTTGAAGGAATAGTTGAAGAATGTGTTTAATAATGTTCTGAACATTCTTGCACATAGAACATTTATGATTTTATTTCTGAAGTACTAAAACATTTTCATGATGATTTAATCTGGAGACAGTAAAAACAGTATGTTTTGTTTTAGTTTTACTAGATCCTATCCTGTTATATGGTCATGTGTTATGACAAAGCAAGGAATTAATATGAACTATTTGAGCTTTAGATGTTATATTCTCAAAGGACATTTGGTGTCCTAGGAATTGAGTATCAATTTGGACAAATTGACTATAAAGAATTGTGAAGCACGACATGAATTAAGCAAGCAATAAACGTATGTGTAAAGTATTTGAAACCTATCTGAGAAGTATCGGATCATTTTTGTTTTTAAAGGGTGCTTACATAAGTGCGTAAAATGTACCTTAGCTGTATCCAATGCATATCACTATCTATTCTAACGTGTATTGGATATGGACATGGTATGCAATGTGAATAAATTAATGATCAAGTTGATTTAAGTTCTATCATGTATATGGAAGTATAGACTAAAAGCACAGCCTTGAAGGGAGCAGGTCTTGTTAGTCATGATATTCTTAGCAATGCATCAGAAACTGCAAAATCTAATTCCAAAGATTTCTCTGTTCAGATTAAAGTGGTAGAGTTGTCTTTTGCTACGTGTTCCCACGCATTCCTGAATCAATCAAGAAGTGAATGATGATCAGGAGGAAAGGGAGAGATCATCTTTACCGGATTTCATGAAAGAACTGAGTCAGAGGTCGTTACTGTTTGTGAAGGTTTACAGAATATCTCACTGAGTTAACTCTGTTTGGCTATCAGATTTTTCGAATTTATCTAAGTTGCAAAATTAAGCTGCTAGGTTTTACCAGTTCTTTAGGTTTTTTCAGATGTAGTAATAACACTTAATATTCTTTCTTTCAAGTCTCTAGGTTTTACCAGATATAGTAACATGAAGGGTCACCATGTCTGCAACTTGAAAGAAGGTATATTTGCCTGCAAAAAGCTGTGGTAAAGGAAATCATGCATGATGTGTATCATAAGATTGGACAGGCATAATGGATGGTTGATATTCTGAACTGCATAGAATTCTCTGCTGTCATGGAATCTTAACTTTAGGTTGAATATTCCACTGGCATATTGCAGTATGGAAAGGATCACTTGTTGTGACAAGGTTGTCCCTGCAGTAAGCTATCTTTCACTTGAGTGAGGTTAGGTGCTTTTTTAGTGTCTAGTTATTTGGGTTCATTGTCAAAATAATGTGATTTTATGTCATATTGCAAAGTTTGCAAAACTGAAAATGGGCACTAGGGAAATGTTCTCGTTTCAGATCCATTGTTAGCAAATTTTCTAGACTTTGTTTTATTGATGTATGATATGTAAGTCGAGAGCTAGGTAGCTCATAAGAGTGTGCAACAATCTGGCAACCTTCCTCTATAGTAGATAATACCAACTACATTCTGGATTTTACTCTCTGTGCATGGTACTCTGTGTCAGTTGGATGCGTATGAAAAATCTTCAAACTCAGGCCTTGTTGGATGAGGTTTGTTAGCATTCATGTAGTCGCTGAAGCTGATTTTACAAGAATGGGCCAAAAAAAAAATAAAAATCTAAATGGAGAGGCTGCCTTGATTTTATTGTCTCATTTTGCTATGGTTTTATGTGTTGCACAAAATACCTTGATATTCATTTTTAATTGATCAATAGTTATGGTTTCGAGTCTTTTGACTTTCAAAGCAAGTGCATATATTCGTGCATGCAAGTAAAAGATCTGTGACATTTTTTAGTGATATCTTTTGTAGGGCTGGCAGCGCAAGCTAGATCCTGACTTCGACATTATGCAGACACTAAAAACATTATTACTCAAGGAGGACTGGGCGCAACCCATTGATTACTTTTTCTCATAAACAATTTTGACATTGAAAATAAACATATGGAAAAAAAATATATATTGTTTTGTGAAGTGTACATTCTTGGGATCCAGAAATTGTATAGAGTGCCTAAGTTATGTATCTTGATCTCTTGCACCTCACTATCATATGTCGAGATTCTTGTCAAGAAAATTTTGACTATTATTGTTTCATTTAATTACTTTCCATGGCCCTCTCATTGTTAGATTGAGAATGGGATTGGCTAAAACAAAGCAGATTGTATTCTGTTTTTGGTTGTCATTAATTGTTTTAGCATACTTATAATATCTTGTGAGTTTACTTATTTTGCTTCACCTATGTTTTTTTTTTGCGTTAGTATATATGGTGGAAACAGAACTTTGTTGCGCAGAAATTTGCCACGTTGCAAAGCCTTGTGCTTCTAAGGCCAATCTTTTCCTTGCTTCTTCATTAGAAAAGTTAATATGATGATTTCTTGTCCATCACAAACAAACTATGAAAAGTGTGAGAAGTTGGAATTCAAAGGTTGATAGCATTGTCATGCTCGGTAGATCAGTTCAAGTATCGTGGAACCAGTTCTTGTTTAAGTATCTGCTGACATCATAACTATTGATGCCTGACATTTATCTTGATTCTTAAATTCCTGCAAGTCTTAAGTCTTTGCTAACTGAAGAGTGTAGTATTTGAGAGGCAATGAATGAGAAAGTTCAAAGATTTGTGAAGGTGACTTTTTATGGATCGTTTGCAGGTTGTTGGTAATCGTAATTCATTTATAGTGCTCAGCTGAAAGAAAGCACTTGAAATATGGAAGTGTTACATTTCCCTCGTGCAGTATGGAAGATGTTACAGTTGCACGGAACTCTAGTAATGTAGGGCATTTATGCACATCTAGGACTGCCAGGTCAGACCAAGTTTCAGGTTACTTGGATTGTTATTTATGCTGGTGAGTGGGTTCTTGATACCTCTTTTCAGTCGCCAAAGTAGGAATTGGGTTAAGAGTGGATTCAGTTGTATAACTATGAAGCTAAAATTAAATAAAAATGAGGATATAGAAGCGATGAAGGACCATTTATGAAGATTTACAAATAAAGGAAAGACGCACTATTCATTTGGTTTCTGCACTCCGGGGAAATTCATGATGAAAAGAAGATAAAATAATAAACAATACGATTAAGACAACTATGGCTTGAGTTTAACGACATAAGCTAGCAAAAGAATCAGAGGACGATTAAATTAAAAGTGGTGTGGAGCCAAACTTTGGAGTGGGGATGTGGTGCCTAGGGTAAAATAAAACTGTGGGCCATTAAGTAGGTCTCTTATAACTATCATGATATGGAGGATCGAAGGGACAGCTTAGTTGTTGTCTTATAAGAGGGCAGTGCTAGTTAATTCAGGAATAAATTAATAGCTGATGTGACCTTCCTCTTCTTGTATTTTGCTAGGATTGAAAATGGACATAAGAGGATGCGGTAGTGCTTAGAGATATTCCCAGTGGTAGGTCTTGGTGCAGCCCTTTTTGCATAATTGCAATGTGTGCAGGAGAGGTGACGAGCTTGGAATCCGCGGTTCTGGGCAATCGTTGAAAGGGTGAAAAAGAGTTTAAAATATCCAGGTAATGCTGTATCATTTTTAGATAAACCGGAAATGCCTCAGTACATGCATGGGAGAACGTAGTCTTTTTCTACATGTTTGCGGCCAAGGATTTGTTAACAAGGTGAATACGTTAGAGCCATGCAATAGAAGATTTTGATCATTGACTGTCGTAGACTCTCTGCACATCCGGCTAGAACGCTATCGAGGTGGGAGCCACAGTGAACGTGAGTCCCGTGGCTTGTTTTTGCTGGCGAACGTCCAAAGAGTGGTGAACTGTGCTATGCCCCGCCTCCAGACCTGCGGCCATGTGGTTGGGAGACAAAGTTTGTCTTTGATGCCCACAAAGAAAATTGTCAACCATCTCTATGATACAGAAGCATAATTGGTACTATCACTCTAATGGCATCTTGTCTGGGACTGGATCCCTAAGCAAAGAGACCACAGGTTTCAATCTGTCTCTCTACTTTGTCCTCCTCTATTTGGGATTGAAGTCGATCCTAGGTTTTAGACCGTTCATGGAGATGTATTATGCTAAGCCATTTTATCAACTTATCAAGCATCATTGCACCTAAGCCGGTTCCTCATTTCTTTTGTTGGGCTTCCTTTTTATCACCTTTTTTTTTTGAATTTTTCTGTTATTACTACCATTATTGTTTTTCCATAGTTAATTGGAATAGGTAAATTCAATACGAAAAACTTGTAGTACGAAAGAATTCCGTTCCTTCAAATTTTTTTCAATTGAAATCCACGACAGGTTCACGGGTGCACAGGTTAATGTTGTTTCGAGTCTAGTGGCCGTGGGTATCTCTGCATGGGATTTGGATGCGGCCGCCACCTTTGGCAAGCTTAACCGGGCAGTCGCTATTGTGTTCTAAAGGTTTCTTTTTTTTCAAAACAAAGAACACAAAAACAAAATGAAACGGCTTCACAAAAGATAAGGTCGTCAAGGATGAATCTAGGTTCTGAATATGGAGTGGACGTGAACTAGGTGTCCCCTACGCTCTTTGCCCCACAACAAGCTAAGGTTCTTGACCCGTGCCTTTGGCCCGGGGAAGTTACAATAATGTAAGAGCTTCCCTCCTTATCTTTTTCCTCGGAAAAGGATGGTAGAAGACAACAATATTCTAGCGCATGGTGGGTCTCATTTGTACCACTTTCCTATTGTGGTGTTGCTTGAGATGTAAAACTGCATATGAGAAAGCTATATAGGTGGAGCCTCTTCCTATTTTATTTTGTGGATTGGAATTGTTGGAACTTCAAATTGTTCAGAGAATTGTTATCTTTTCCATTGTGATTTAAACGGGAGCGTGGACTTGAATGTTATTTTGTATAGGTTGCTCAAATATTGATGGCAGACATTGAATTTTTTTTTTTAAAAAAAATCTGAATAATCTAAATAAGGTTTAGTATGGCCTTCTAATATTAAGGAAGGCCTTTTCTCTCCCTTTTGTGTAGAGTAATTCTCCGTAAAATGGCAGCTTGTTTGTTCTGCAAGTTATCAAAGAAAGAAAACAAGGAAAAAAAAAGGCCAAATATTGGTTACGCCAGGATTCATTTGGTCCAGTAGATAAAAAAAAAAAAAGTGTAGTCAACAAAAAAATAAAAAAATCCTATATTTATTTAAAGTTTTTAAAGAAAAAAGATCGAAAATTAGCATTCTCATAGAAATAATTTTTTTATATTTTATGAGAAAGAAAAATTTATATGAAAAATGAGGAAGTCCAATTTTCACTGGCTACCGAGAATTGATTTATTTTTTTTTAAATATACTTTTAAGCCTCTAGATAAAATAAAATAAGATCTTTTATTTTGTTAAGAATGTAACATGTGTTTTACATAATTTTTTAGAAAAATAAATACTCGATCAAATACAAGTTATTTTAAAATATATTATTTTTTCTGATCAATTAAATATAAAAAAAAATATAATTTTAAATACCACATTTTTAGATATCAGTGTTTTAGAAAAAACATTTCTATGACAGGAATTTTTTACAGCAAATTAAATTATTTCCAAGAGAGCCTTGGTATCAGATCTGGATGATTCTTGCATCATTTCGTTGAAATGATTGGTTGACGGACGCGGATCATCGCCTGCTGCAATGTTCCCGTGAGTGCTGGGTCCCACCTGAAACTATGTTTGGAACTTATCGGTCATTTGGCAGCTGAAACGTACATGCGGTATAAAGAATGTGTGGCGTCACATGCACAAAGCAAAGAAACCAAAATTATGAAACTGGATCTTATTGGGATTCATCGAACCCAGCAATGCGATCCAAGGGATTTAGGAACGTTTGATTTTTTAATCATATCAAATAGAAACATGTTTCCTAATTAAATTACGGTGAGCTCGCATCTAGAGTTGTGGACCAAGTGCTTCCTAGTGACCGCATGGCAGATTTATGATTTTTTTTTAAAACTTGATACAAACTTCAAAGCATTTACAACAAGTAATTTTTCGTTACTTTCTTAGCATTCGGACATCAAATTTCCAAGAATGCAAATTGACTCCTTGGGCCAACTGCAAGTGACCCAAGAAGGATATATCAGTGGGTGTCTCTCATAGATCATCAGATCTGCTGATCTTGATCGTGATGTGATGCTGCAAAGCAATTTAGATAAAACTAAAGTAACACAGCTGAGCCTGATGAGCCTTTTCAGAATTGTCAGATGTCAAATTTGTCCTCCGGCCCGACAAACAAAAAAAAAAAAAACAAAGGAAGAGGAGCTGACACCTTGCTATCCCCACGCCAAGGCTGCCATCTGTGGGGATAAAAGAAAAGATGGAGATGGTTGGATTGAACCTAAGTTTGGATACTGAGGAGTGAGAGACCACCCCTGAACCAGCTAAAGGTGCGATTTGGAGATCTACTTCTTTAGGCCCACCATCTCATGATTGCCTCTTTCTCTCTTTCTTTTTATTTTAAAATGGTTTACCTAAGCCCATTTCCCGAAGACACTCACCACCCCACCCAAGCCACCCCCTCCCTCCTCAAAAAGCTTTGGGCTCGGGAATGGGAAGCCGACGCATCCCCCAGAGTGTGGTCATTAAAATATGATTTGAGCCCATCTCCCAAAGAGAGAATCCCATGAAAGTAGCTCCTGTAAAGCTAAATCCTTACGGGATTTGAGATGGCTTTTAGCACTTTGATTAGAGCTTTTAATGGGCATGATTGTAACGGGCTTTGGGGTTTGATACGCAAGATAAGTAGATTCTGGTGGTTTGTCACTACGTCCGCACTTCCCCAAGCTCTGATGGTGTTGATTTTTTAAGTATATGTGCTTGTTTGTCTTCTTGTTTTATAGTTTTCTCTACGGGTCCCTACCTGGTGACTCCAATCTCTTGTCGATAATGGTAGGGAATAAGAAGAGGACTGATTCCAGAATAAAAGAAATGAATATAAAAGAACTACAGGTACGTAAAGGGGGCTTCGAGGGGGGTGTATTGTCTTGGAGATACCATGATAATGTGAGGAGAGAGAGGCAACTTCCATGTGGAGGGTGAAATCATCAAGAATTAGACCTTTTTTTTCTCTCTCTCTCTTTACTTTTTGGACCCTCCCTCGTCCCTTTTGGTTGATTCTTTTCTAAAGCTACTTCTTTTGCTGTCAAGCTCCACCCAAACTCGTGTCATGTTGCACCATGTGGGCTCCTCATTTCTTGGTTCGAGGCACATAGGGTTGGGGTGGGGTTGCTTAAGTTAAAAAGGCCATTCCAAATGCATGACGTTTGGTTAAACCGTGTGATTCTTGTTTGGCATTCACCAGTCTCTGATTGCACATAGATAACCGGTTGATAGGGCTGTTTGGGTCATTCTATAGCTTCATCATAGGACTTTGATTTGCTATGCTTCTCTTTTCTTTGCTATAATTTTAGGCAGACTTGAGGCAGGGATGTAAAGTTGAAAGCATGATGACTCGTAAAGGGCGGGAACAAAACAAGCAAAGTCTGGGACTTGGTTTGGTTGGTGGGAGATTTTTTTCTAATCAAAATATTTTTTCTCAAAGGTTGGTTTCTAAAAATATGATACTGAAAAAATGGTTTTGGTTTGTTTGATTGATTATAAAAAAGTTGCATATTTGGCTGAGTATCTTTTTTTAGAAAAATTATATAAAATATTTATTATACTCTTAATAAAAAAAATTATCTATAAATTTTGATTATTTAAGAGTAGTTTTGAAAAAAAAAAAGATTTTAATTTCCAACCTATGAGAACTTAGCTTTTTTATGTTTATTATTGATTTTTCTTTTTTTATGAAATATGAAAATTTTATTTTCATAAGAATGTTGTTTTTTTATCTAAAACTCCAACCAAATAAAAGATCTTTCTTCGTTTTTCCGTTGACCATACATTTTCTGTGAAGCAAATAAGAGTTGTTTTATGGACAAGTAGAAAAATATAAAGTTGTTTTTAACTTTCAACACCGATACCAGCTAATTTAAAATGGAGTTAAATCTCTGTCAAGTCCTATTTAGTTGCAATGCATAGCGCAATCCCATGAATCCAAGTGGGTCGTATACAAGAACAACACCATTATATAATTATACTATGAGCTAGGCGGCGGAGAGAAGGTGAAGTATAAGTGATATATAGGAGGAAATTCACCAAGACAATTCATTGGACAATGCCTAAGGACATTACGTAATAAAAGAATATATGATTTGATGCAACAGTTTCTATTACTGCCCTTTTAGACAAAGACTTCCAAGTTCAGGGCAGGATGATCTTTAATGGTTGAAGGCAGTTGGCTAATGGGATAAAGAGAATGCCATTTCCCATCGAGTTGATACGGCGTAAAATAAGCTTGATGATATGGTATGATCGGATTTGTCTGGCTCGTAACTGACATGGCAACTAGGACATCTTCTATAACTCCTCAATATAATCATGTCAAGTCAACTCCCACTTATCTAAAAGCTAGGGCAAGCAGACCAAAAGCAGCTAACCTCTAAGGTCACATATTGTTCGATACACTCCATAAAAGTGTTATAGCTCGACTAGATAGCCATTCATCTTATCAGCCATCCTAGGCCACCTGGAGCACTCTTACATCGGCCAATGGCCCTACCACTCCATACGGAATTGCGCTCTTTCCACCATGCTAAGAGTTAATATCTATAATAACAACTCTAAACACTTACAACATATCCCTAGATAGTTATAGCACGACTCTAGACAGTTATATCACAATCTTGGATAGTTACGAAATATGATTATAAATAGTTATATTACGATTCTAAACAGTTACAGCACATTCCTAAATGGTTATTACACGACCTCAATTAGTCACAGTATGATTTCAAACATTTGGAGTATGAGTGTATGACCCTTGGGAGACTTCGAAATCCATGGCTATAATAAACCCAGAATCTCCGCATGAGAGTTAGGAGACTCTTACCCTTTCGGTTCTGGTATCAGATTTCTTCTTTTCTTCCATATGATAACACTCTTTTTGACTTAATCAATGAAGAATCTGGCTCTGTTGCTATTTTGTAGGACATGATCCACAACTACCATCCGAAAATGAGTCTTTTCATTTTTTCTATCACCATCCAATTTTTCCATTTTCTTTCTAGTGAGACAAAGAGGCTTCACTCAGCGGCCGCCAGATCTTTGACATCTCAATGCAAGGAGTAGAGTTGCGGGCAGCATAGAACGGATTACGCTAGACGAGCGCTCCGGGCTACCTCGATCATATTGGAGGGTGACTCAGCCACTATGAACAATTAGGTCCGAAAGGGCTGAGCGGAGGGAGATGGGTACACTCCTTCGAGATATTTAGGATATGGTGAGTAATGGACTGGCCATTCAGGCTAAACATATGTATCGAGAGGCCAATGGGGCAGCGGACTGGGTGCGGCGTATGTGGCTTGCCACTCAGAAAACATCCTATGGATAGGAAAGGACAATTTGTCTAGGGCACTGTGTGACTTAGTTTTTGGCTAAACATATGTATCGAGAGGCCCATGGGGCAGCGGACTGGGTGCGGCGTATGTGGCGTGCTACTCAGAAAACACCCTATGGATAGGAAAGGACAATTTGCCTAGGGCACTGTGTGACTTAGTTTTTGCTGATTCTACTGTATGCATTCATTCACGTAATATATGAAATACTAAAAAAAAAAAAAAATCCCTCGTATTTCTGCTGTGAGTTACTGTGAAATTGCTTGGCGAGGCACTAAACTCTGATGTATTCTCCTCGATAGTTTCAATAGCGGCCAAAACCCCACCCATTCACGACTTCCCGTGAACCATAGCTGGTCACCAAACCAAACCCACCGCCCACTCCTCCGTATCTGGCTGTCCAACTCCTAGCGTCCGCACTCACCTGGCGCCGCTTCGTCATGTCGTCCGCCCAGTACTGGAATCAGGGCCGACAACAATACCCCGCTCTTCTTCTTCCCTCCTCGAGACCGTAAACCCTTTCCTTCTGAATCCCCCAGCCCACGATTCTCGACTCCACTCTCATATTTTAGGCTGGGTCGTGGGGCCCCTTTCTGCTTTACAGTAAAAAAGCTCGGTTCCGAGTTCCAACCTAGTTCGCACCATTGCTTAAAATAAATAGTTCTTATTGCAGCGATCATTATTAGTTATCATAATACAAGAATATTTGATAAGAAACAAGATTATGATATTGAGTATTTATAGATCATAATAGCATCAGTTTCAGATCAATTATTTTATAAAAATAATATATCCTCCGTTACTGATGACCGCTTCGCTCGCAGGAGGACCTGGAAGTTGGTGATTGGCTAACCGCTGGCATGGCGTGGCACCACCAACCTCACCCATGTCCGGTACCAATTCCTGACAACCAGATTTCTGATGAACCGACCAATGATCGTTGGCACAGAAATACTTTGTCCGATATGGTATTAAAGAAGAAAATTAATGGTTGTTATAGCAAAATATCACATAAACTAACAATCCTTGTTTCATATTTATGATGTCCAGAACCATTCTGGTTCTCTTGAGGACGGTCCTACGTGTTGCAACGGCTCTAATCTTTCGAAAAAACTGACACCGGTCCAAATAATCCATTCATAATACATCCATTCCCACAAGGACCTATAACGTGATTGATGCGCCCCTCAGGGCAGCATCTAGGGAGGCGGTAAGAGACCTAGACGACAAAAGCTGGGCTTTCCTCTCCCTCTTTCTCGTTTTACTCTACCCTTAGTGACCGTCTACTCTTGCATGGGACCTACACCTAAAAATCGTCACATCTGTCCACGTGTCAGATTCTAATGACCGAATTCAGCTGTAGCCTGTGATTAGCTCCCTAGAGAAGAGAAGAGAAGAGAAGAAAGGTCACAGACTCACAGTCCAAAAGGCCCTTCACCGTGCCAATCTCGCCCGGGAATGACCGTGAAATGGACACCGCCACTCTCCCCTCTTCTCTCTCCTCTTCTTTTCTTTTTATTATAACAACGCTGGAGTTGCGGATTTTCCTTATACCCGCACCCCCTCTCTCTCATATGAGGAGCCAAGGAGGAAGAGAAAAGTTTAAGTCTCCAAAGAAAGAAGCTACAGCTTTCTTTCCTCTCACCTTTTCCTCTCCTCCACATTTCCAACAACGCCACTTCTCTTTTAAAGGTTTTGTATCAGAATATTTCTTGAATCTTCTTTGAATCAAGAAAGCGAGGAAAACGGAGAGAAAATGACAACAATCTCTTCGCCGATTCTCTTACTCTTCCTTCTCTCTGGCGCCCTATTAACCGTTCCGGCCTCCGCCGTAATCTCCCCGGAGTCGTACTCCGACGAGAAGCAGCCGCTGGACCCGGGGGAGTTCCCCTCCGCCGGCCCCAACACCGTCCCCGCCTTCCCCGTCGTGCAGGCCGAGAACCAGACCTGCCGGCTCGACCTCTCCGACGAGCTCTTCGGGGGCGTCGGCGAGGCCTGCGGCCGCTCCCTCGACCGCAGCCGCTGCTGCCCGGTGCTCGCCGCTTGGCTCTTCGCCGCCCACGCCCGGTCGGCGCTGGAGGTCCGTCCCCCGCCGGCAGCGACAAAGGGTGTGGCGGACGGGCCGCTGATGCCGGACGACAACCAGAAGTGCGTGGACTCGCTGCAGAGCTCGCTGGAGCAGCGGGACATCCGCCTGCCGCGGCCCAACGCCACGTGCGACACCGTGCTCTGCTTCTGCGGCATCCGGCTCCACCAGATCGGGTCGCTCCGCTGCCCGGCGGCTTTCAACGTTAGCGGCGGCGCCCGGAACGCCACCCCGACGGCCGCGGTCCGGGAGCTGGAGCGCAA
The DNA here is from genome assembly GCA_025769935.1 of Phoenix roebelenii. Classification (NCBI taxonomy): domain Eukaryota; kingdom Viridiplantae; phylum Streptophyta; class Magnoliopsida; order Arecales; family Arecaceae; genus Phoenix; species Phoenix roebelenii. The sequence goes on from JAOXJJ010000175.1 coordinate 48,430, forward strand.
CTGCCGCAACGCCTCCTACGCCGGCTGCACCCGCTGTCTGCGCTCGCTTGAGAAGGTCTGTCTTTTATTAATTTTTTTCTTTAATTTAATCGGGTTAACCATTTTAGAAAAAAATATAAAATTATTGGAATGCTATCTTTTAAAAAAAAAAAAGTTATGCAAGCAAAGTTCAAAACTCTTAATTGCTTTTAATCTCTTCTGTTCGATTTTCTTTTTTCTCATTTAGTGGGAAATAAAATATTACCTTTATCAATTTTCTTCCCTTAATGATTGAAGGCAATGCTGAAGAATGTTAAAATGGGACTTTTCTCAGTTTTCAGTTACCATTTTTTTGTTTGTGGGATATTCCTTTATTAATTATTTTACAGTAGAAAAGTATTTTAACTTTGTAACTTTTTACTTCGAAACAGGGGGCTCATTTCTAATTATAACTTATAAGTCGGATACTATCAAAGGGAGCAAGAGGATCTACAGTGCTACTTCGAATTTATAATCAAAACTATGCGATTATGCGTCTTGCATTCTCAGACAGCTTTCTTGGGATAGAAATTAACTTTTTTATAATATTAAAATCGAAAGAAGTAATATTAGAATTCAGCATAATGATTTAGTCCTATCTGCTGAGGATAATAAATAAGGCCTCGTGGCCATGGTAAAATTTAGATAACGGTTTTGGGCAAAATTTAATGCAAGTCATAGTAATAAATATGCATTCCCAGCATGTGTTCCTCACTTCCCAGACCCAACCTATGAACTCTGTTTGCCGGCCGGCCGGCCGGAGTCCACGTTTACCAAAACACCCTTGTCTTGATGCACTTTCATTTTTTCCCCTTTTCTAAAACGAGGAAATTAGCTAGAAAGCATGAGTCTCTGTTTCGTACTTGAAAATGCGAGAAGTTCTCTTGCTTAGTGAACAACAAGGCTCTTGTTTTCTCATCTCAGCGTTTGATCAGACGGCTGACGTTGAAAGAGCAGATCTGATCTGATTTTTTTTGTGTGTGTGCGTGTGGTGGTGATGTATACAGCTGAAGGGCCACGAAGGAGGAGCCGGCGATCGGGCGGCGAAGATGTTCGGGCGGGACTGCCAGCTGATGGGGCTGACGTGGCTTCTGGCGAAGAACAAGACGGCCTACATCCCGACGGTGTCCGCTGTTCTGCGCGCCGTACTCTACAGCGCCCATCCGCCTAGCCACGACGGCGACGGCGGCTACCGGTGCAGCCCGGACCAGGAGAACATGCCCCTCGCCGTCGACTCCCTCCAGTTCCAGAAGCTCGACTCTTCCACCGCCTCTTCCCCTTCTGCCCTCGTCATTCCCTTCTTTTCCCTTCCTGTCCTTCTCGTCCTCTTCTCTCTCGTGAGTGGCCTTTGACTTGGGCAGGTGAGTGAAGACGACAAAAGGGCCTCTCCTTTTTCGTCCTTTTTCCGCCCGCTGTAAATTTTCTGGTTCCCACTATCTAGTTTACAATTAATATTTAATACATGATATCTACAACATATTACTGGTGATTCATATACACCTTTGTTGTAATGTTTCGAGTTACTATTAAATCTCTGGGACGGTCCGATTGGATTGATCTTGTTGTGATGGCTATGATTGGATGATTTTGTTCCTAATTGACATTACCCTGGTACTATCCACAATTGACCCGATAAACCGACCAATCAGAACTTGCCGCAGTACCCCCGCCTCTTGGTTAAAATCTGTTGTATGGTCAGCCCAAAAGCAATTTTGAATTTTTGAAACATCCATGCACAACCTTTAGAATGTGCTATGGGTTGCTGAATATGACCGATTCACATATTTGAATCTTTCGGCAACCGATACTAACCTTGCTTATACAAATCAATTCTAAGGGACCTTTTAGTAAGTGCTCTCGAGCTCTCATATACTATTGTATCATTATTCTACCACTCTTAGCATCTCTACTATTATTCGAGAGTCTATCTGAGTTTGGCATCAGAGAGTTTTTTGTCGGACAATCTAGCAAAAGAATTTTTTCGTTTTTGCAATCTCGAATCGAATCCGACATCAGAGTGAAGATGTGAGTATGATCTCCTTTTTGCAACTCTTTTTAGAAATGCCCGGTGTTGGAGCCGCCATCTGATCTGCTGCCAATTTTTAAGATCTGCTGCCAATTTTTAAGATCTGAATAACCGATGATCGGGACTTCTACTAACTCAGCCAACTTGGCAGCTCGATTCCCACACGGCAACAATTATAAGCATGGCCAACGCTTCCCGAGCTCACGGAAGATATTTTGTTATTAACTTTTCCAACGGAAACCGAAAGAAAAACGAGGGAGATGCAGCTGCACACGGATACCCCGCCAATCTGACTTGTCTCCGTATGGTTCGATCCAGGGATTTTGTTTGCCCAGGTTTGGGTCTGTCTCTCGGTTGGACTTCAGATATATTGGGAGCCTTCAAGGCCCTATGATGTTTATGCACATTATTTTGAGATATTTGTTGGCGCAAAATATCTAAAGTTGCCTACCAAATTACTGCAACCTTCTATATGGAAATTCTTTCGAGAGTCGGTCGTCAGGCAAAAAAATCTTTTAGCCAAATCTGTTTTAAATGTCCATTCTTTTTTTTCTTTTTTTTTTGTGTTTCTTCTTTTGGTGACTAATTTCTATGCACCAATGAAGGTTATATTCATAGACTTTTGAGAAAATGTTCCGTGCCTTCTCTTGGGGCCATTCGGATCAGCGGAATACCCACAGTGAAGGCAAATATTAAGATTTTTTTGTTCATTCCACGACACTAGAGCTGCCTTTTTTTCTGCCACACTGGTTGGATGATTTGGTGGTGTTGAAATGAAAGGTTTCAAGGAAGAAATATCTCTGCTGTTCAGGCTTCGGTCAAAGCCTTGATGTCTCCATGCAAGTTCAAACAGGCTAGTAGTGGAGTTGATTTCTATGGCTGTTGCTAATTAAGCACTGTCCGCATCAGCGTGGCCCTTCTCAGCCTCTTCTTGTTGAATTGAAAACCCTTCCCGTGGCTCAATTAAAATCAATTTTGATGATTCAGTTGGAACTCAAATAGAGATAAAAAGTGGATGTATGTACGCATGCATGCTCCCACGATGCAGCCACGAATTAGGTTAGGTACGAATGTCATCTAATTTGACATACTCCAACTGGATTTAGATGGATCAGAATTGATATGACAAAAGTTAGTTAAAAAGCCATCGGACATAAGGCTAAATTAAGATGCAGTCTCTGATTGGATGATATATTGATATCATCAAATTGGACTCGTTAGAATTAGATACATATAGGCAAATTTTGATGTGAAAAAACTTTGTTATAAAGTCCAAGTCTACCGATCATGAGACTTAAAGTAATATTTGAAACAATTTCAATCCACCAAAAAATAGGTCACCATGCATGTACATATGTATGCATTCATGCATGGATGCATGGATGCATACATCTATGTATGTAGAGAAATATCTTATATATCTAGAAAATATCTTAGGCATTCTTTAAATATACATCTTGTAAGTCTTTCTTGAGCTAATATATCTTGGACAACCTCATTTGACACAACCAAAGCTTATTTTGGATTTAAAATTAAGGTGGGATATTATATATAAGGTTTTTTTTGGCATGTATACCCTCTTAAATATACAAAATTACATGAATACTCTCATAAATTACTATTTGTATGTATATCTTTTTTTTTGGCATATCTACCCATGCCATTTAACGTCGTTAAACAATAAATAGCTTAAATTAAAATGACCGAAATACTTGTACCATTTAATATCATTTAAAAATAAATAGCTTAAAATTAAAATAACTAAAATACTCTTATGGTAGATATGCAAAAAAAAGTTATAAGGGTATATATGTAAATAGCAACTTTACGAGGGTATTCATGTAGTTTCTCATATTTAGAAGGGTATACATTCCAAAAATTTATTAAAAAAAATAAAAGTTGGATGAAATTTGCGAAGTCTTTTATGATTCAGTTGGATCGACGAGTCAAAAAAAGATCGAATCAAATTATCAATTTTTTTTAAAAAATCTTGACCGATCAAGTTGAAATATTAGGTGCTCTTTTTGTTAATGCTATTCACTATTTAATTTTGATATAATTATTATTATTGAATCAATAACATCTAAATAATCATTATTTTTACAAGATTAAATCATATCGAATTTAAATTAATTGTCGATACTTAAATTAGTAAAATATTTTTTGGTAATTCGTAAAAGTTGAGTTGTTTTTTTTGAGACGAGAATTTCGTAAAATTAATATGATTTATTCTATAAGAATTGATATTAACGTGATTTAATCTTTTTTGTTATTAATAAATTATATTTACTAAATTTTGATCATTTTTTATTAGATTTTTTCAAAGTGTATACCATCCTAAATATGCGTAATTATCTGAATATCCTCACCAAGTTGCTATTTGCATGTATATTCATACAAAGTTTTCTTTTTGCATATCTACCCATAAGGATATTTCAGTCATTTCAATTTTAAATCATTTAGTTTTTAACGGCATTAGATGGTATGGGTATATATATATATATAAGAAGGGTATATATGCCAAACAAGTATTTTATGAGGGTATACATACAAATAGTAATTTTATGAGGATATTCATATAATTTTATATATTTTGGAAGGTATACGTGTAAAAAAACTCTTTTTTTTATCTAGCTACCTAATTTTGGCAAATTTCAGTGCTAAGGAGATTTGCCAAAAATGCTATTATCATATTATCTATCTAGGTAGTCTATAAAAGATAACAAAGACAAAAATGTATTTAATCTTCAAGCGCTCATCTCGACTTCTACCAAAAAAAATTAAGGTTAAGGTGAATGGTATCATATGTCATTTAATATTTTCTAATTTAAATCAGGTTTCTTGCAGATGTTTTGTTTGAATAGTTGTTTTTTTTGTTAAAATTCTGTAATGATAATTTTGTTTTTTTTTGTGAATCAGCTGCTCACACTACCCTAGCATGAGCACACCTAGCTACATCAGCATCAAGTAAACAACACAAAGCAAAAGAAACGAAAGACTGCTGAGTCTAAAGAAACTCTCCGAAGTGGTGCACAGCGAAGGAGATGACCCAGTCAGCAGCCCGGTTCGCCTTTCGAAAGACATGTCTGATCTGGAGAAGCTGGCACTTCCGTAGCATCCGACGAATGTCACCCAGAAGCGGGTGCTCCACCTCCTCCCGCCCCTCCTCCCTAAGGCACGCCATTAGGAAAGCTGAGTCTCCCTCCAGCATGATACAACCCGCTTGCAGAACATATCTCGCTTAAGAAAGCCCCTCCCAGGCTGCCCTAAGCTCCGCCTCAAAAGCCGAGGCCTCAAAGGAGCGGCAACCCCCTACTGCAATCAGCATAGTGCTATGATCTTTGATGACAAAAGCCACTCCCACTTGATCGGCGCCGTCAGATAGACTCGCATCGAAGTTCACCTATAAATAGCCAGAAGGTGGGGGCTCCCGAGAGACAAAAACAAACCCGGGTGTTGTGATAACGAAGAGGGGGTCCTAGATGTCTTTAGCCATCATAGATGAATCCAACTCAGCAGCCTCTATGATCTTCACTTCCTGATAGAGAGCCCGTTTTACAACAGACCTTAGAGGAGCCCTCCTCCCCTCAAAGACTCTGAAATTTCTGTCCAGCCAAATATAATACGCCAGGTAGACAGCCGTCGTACCCCACCCGACAGTGCTCGGCAATCGTAGGGCAATCCTCACCTGTCGTAGAAAGTCTCCCCTACCAAAAGTAAGCTCCAATAAGAGCAAAGATGCCCTCCTCCAAACCTGAGCTGCCCGCGGGCACTCAAATAGCATATGGTTAATAGTCTCCACCGACTCCGGGCAGTCCACACATATTGGAGAAACCCCCATCCCCCTCTTGGACAGCATCTTCCTAGTCGGCAGGCAGTTCCAAACTACGTTCCAAATAAATAGTGCCATCCATGGGTGACCTTGCATCCTCCAAATCCACCTTCCCTCACAACGCCTGGCCGGCTCACCCCCCAGCAATGCCTGTATATCAGCTGCCCTCACCCTAGCTGACCCAGTCACCGTCCACACCTGCCTATCCATCCCATTCTGAGGAATCATAGTGGCACCCGCTCCGCTAGCTGTGTCCCGAAAACCTCCCTGATCACGGCCTCATCCCACCGGCCCTCGCCAGGGATCATCAAATCCCTGCCTCTGCCACCAGCCAGTCTCGCAGAGTCAACCATCATCAGTTTTCTATAGAGCGGAAGCTCTACCAGCCACCGATCCTCCAAAATGTCAATGGATTGCCCATCCTCAACCATCCACCTGATTGGTGTAAGCACTGAGGGCACAGAGGAGCAAATCTCCTACCAAATGAAGGAACAGTGGCGCCCGCTCCGGAGCTCCTCCTGCATCGAGCGGCCACCATACTTTGCCCTCAACAAGGCGCACCACATACTGTTTGGCTCTAAAAAAAACCTAGCAGCGCGTCGTGCTGCTAGAATCTCCCGCCGCACCAACAGAGACGGAACCCCCAAGCCTCTATGTTTGAGAGGCTGACAGACCACCTCCCATGCCACCAGATGAATGCCTCTCCTACCCTCTTGCCTGTCCCACATGAACTTTCTGAACAGCTGCTCCAGAGCCCACAACAGAGATATCGGCACCTGAGTATTCGCCAACAAGTACACCGGAATCAAACTTAGAACTGACCGCATCAGGATGATACGACCCATCATAGAGAGAGTATTCATCTACCATCCCTCTAACCTACGTCTGATGCTCAGCTCAACCTCGAAGCAGTCACTATGCAGAAGATGCCGACTAGTGATGGAAACCCCAAGGTACCTCATCATGCCCTCCTGCTCACCCACACCCAGGATGTCTCTAATGGAAGCCTTGGTCCATAGCTAGATCCTGGGACTGAAACAGATAGCAGACTTGGCTCTATTCACCACCTGACCAGAAGCAGAACAATAATCATCCATTATGTCCCGAATCATCCTCACCGCCCGCCGTGTGGCCCGAGCCAAAAGTAAACAGTCATTGGCGAACAATAGATGCAAGATCTGGCACGACCCAGCCGCCGGTCAGTACACCTCCAAGACCTACTACTCTACTGCCTGCCTGAGAGCCTTGGATAGACCATCAGCACACAAAATAAAAAGTAATGGGCACAATGGGCATCACTGTCGGAGACCCATCGTCAACTCAAAGAACTGCGAGGGTGAACCATTCACCAAAATAACAAAGGAGGGAGAGTAGACACACCCCATAACCCAATCAATCCACTGCCCGTGGAACCCAAAGCTGACCACTGAGCTGCGCAGGAAGTCCCACCCAATTCTATCATAAGCCCTCTCCATGTCTAGCTTAATACCAATCAAGCTCCTCTAGCACGAAGCTCGCTGAAGATCGAACATAAACTTCTGGGCAATGAAAATGTTATCTATGACACTACACCCCCCCCCACACACAAAAGCACTCTGCTTCGGACTGATAAGTCTAGGTAAAACAACCCGCAACCTGGCGACTAAAACCTTTGCCCCAGCTTTATAGTGGGTAGTGCACAAACTGATAGGCCGATAGTGGGCCGGCTCCGAAGCATTTGACCTCTTCAGAACCAGTATAACAAATGTCCTCTTTCAATTTGCCTGTAGGGCTGCCGAACCGAATAACTGATGTATCACCTCTACTATATCATGACCAATGATTGACCGGTACCTCCTAAAGAAAATCAGAGGAAAACCATTCGGACCCGGGGCTCTATCCTCCCCCAACGACCACAAAGTCTCCCTAATCTCCTCCACCGACACGGTTCTAATCAAAGTAGCATTCTCCTCCTCTATGACTCTGGCTGAGGGCGGTAGTGGCATAGAAGAACCCATCCAGTCTGATTGGTCCGTCCACCTAGACCTGAACAACAACTCTAGCACCCTCCTAATGGTTGTCGGGTCCTCTATCATCTGGCCATCTGAATCTCTGATATCCTTTATCCCGTTTCTCTACCTCCTGATAATAGCTGATTGATGAAAGAACATGGTATTTTGATCTCCCTCCCTAGTCCACTGGACCTGTGACTTTTATCTTTAGAACATCTATTGCTGGTGGAGAAGAGAATCATGGGTAGATAGATGTGATCTGAGCTCCTCCAACTCTTCTGTAGTCAACCCTCCAGCCTGCACCTCCGAGGTTTGCAACATGGAGATAGCCTCCTCGATCGCCTCCACCCTCCTAAAAATATTGCCCACCTCCTCCCTGTTCCACCGCCGCAATCGTCGCCTGGTAATCTCCAATTTACGAGAGACTCTGTACATGGCATTCCTCTTGACTAGTACCCGCCAAGCCTCATGCACCATCTCCCAAAACCAGAGATATGACAAACATATCTTTTCGAATCTAAATGGACAATGAATAGGAGTAGAGGAAGAGGTACTAACTAAGATGGGACAATGATCCGAGGTGATCTGCAGAAGATGGCTCACCCGGTAGTCTGGAAAGCTCTGCACCCAGCCACCTGTAGCAAAGCCTATATCGATCCGCTCCCAAATCCTCGTCGGCCCCTGCCGATTGTTGCACTAGGTAAACCTAGGGCCATCGAAGCTAAGGTCCACCAAGCCATTACATGTAATGAAATTTTGAAACTCTCTGACCTTTCGCTTATAAGTGAAAGCCTTTCCCCCTATTTTCTCTTGTGGACCCTCTATGCAGTTGAAGTTCCCTGCCACCAGAAGAGGGTGACCCAACTAAGTGATTTTTGCTACCTCCTTCCACAGAATCCTCTTCTTCCTAAAATACATGCTAGCATAAACTGTCGCAAGTACCCACGGCCTAGTCGTGCCATCCAAGATCACCATCACAACCTCCTGGTCACACACATGAAAAAAGTCTATATCCCCAATCCCCAATCTCCACGCAACAATAATCCCCTCGGATAAACCTCGAGACTCCACAGCATAGAAACCCCATGATGTGGGAAGGCACCTCCTCGCGTTGCAAACTCCTACCAAAAAGCCGTGTCTCAAATAAAACACAAACATCAGCATTATGGACCTGCACCAACCTATGGAAGGCAGGCTTCCTCGCCCCCCAACAGTTCCACAATAAGACCTTCTTTGGATAACCAGAGTGTTTGCTAGGGTCCCCTCCCCAGACCCTACCATCTCTTTGTCATACAAACTCCTCCCTCCCTCCTCATTTGACTGCTTTTCTCCTTGCACCCCTTGTAGAGCCCACTTCAGGAGGTCGAATAACCACACATTAGGGGACGAAGCTCCTCCCGCTTGGTGGGCCTCAGAGGGGAGGGAGAGATCTCGGTCTGCAAAGAATGGACTCGGCACTTGAGATGGCTCCTAGGTCACCTGGGAGGACCCATCATCCGAAATCACCCCCTTTGCCATGGAAGCCCCTGCAACGGCCGTAGCTACCGGATGGTGCGTGGGGGAGGGAGGAAGCCAGCCAGGTGGCGAAGCCGAAGGGGAGGACAGGGGCATGCCAACTGTACCCACCAACGCCCCCTGGGAACGCCGATCAGCCGTCGCCCGTCGCCCGTCGCCCCTCTCGCAGGTGGATCCGGCTGACCCCCTTCTCGTCGTCCACAGTAGAGGTCGCCTGCCGCTCAGGGCTCATCTAGTAGCTCGAAGCCTCTCGGACCCTCGCGAAGTGACCATGTTGGACAGGGGCAGCCACCCCCAACCGCTTGAGTCCGGCACCATCGAGTGAGGTCATCCGCCTTGGCCGACTCGGGTCGGCACCAAGGTCGGGTGACGCCACAGCAATCTCCCCGAGCGCCATACCCGCCCTGCCCACGGCGAATGTGGCCCAACGTCCACCATTGGCTCCTTACCGCGTTGGCCTAGCCTGCGCAGACCAGAGCCCGTAGGAGTCGGGCTGGGCCGGGCCCAACACCCATCCAAGCCTTCAGCTCTCCTTGGCCTGCTCCTCCTTCCATTAGGCAGGCTGCTGGCCCGGTTGACGATCCACCGACCCCAGCCAGGCCCACCTTCTGGCCCGCGTTCAACCGGCCCACCTCATCACGGGCGAGTACCAACTCCCGGTTCCACTCACCTTCTCCACTCGAGCTCCCGGCTCTTTTTTGGAATTGATATATTTTAATATTATTTGAGATGTCCGAAGAAACAATAACTAATTCTCTCAGTTAAGGAAACAGAGAGTAAGGCGACGCACGTTTTGGTGTTGTGTTATGTAAATGTATTTGGAGCTCACCTTTTAATCGAACGTTCACTGTGCTTACTTTGAAGGACTGCATTATAATATTCCTGTGTTTGCTTTAAAGGACTGCATTATGGTATACCAACAAAAAAAAAAAAGGACTGCATCACATCAAGCAAGGCGCTGCGTACCCTTTTTTTTTTTTATAGATAATAGAGATATCTTCGTACCATTCTAATACAAATATATTCAACAAAATCAGAAAATACTATATAACTTCCATTCCTCCTTTCCATCCCTACCATACTACTTCCAATGAAGTTGCACCAGGTGTGTTCACAAACAACACTACTTTTAAAGTACACAGGGGTCACTAACTGTAGTTCTGAAACCATTCGTGATGTTTGTAAATATTTGGACACATCAAGAAACGCTAGCCTCGGTAGTCTGACTTATATTTTATTCTTTCCAACTGCAAAAGCTTACCTGCCAAAATGATATAATATCAGCCTCATGGTCCTTATTTTCGAATGAGGCACACAACTAGTTAGTGTTCATTCAAGTTAAATTATAATGTCTTCGAACAATATAAGGGAAATCTCATTCCCAGAAGATACCCTGCCAGCTTTGCGGTTCATGTCAACCACACAAAAAAAAAATGCGATGCCCGGCATAAATTTATGCATCTCCCAAGAGGGCGCGACGGTGTCTTGTCACTTGTCCACTACAGTAAGTTGCATCACAACTATAAAAATAACTATGCTACTAATGATACAACCACTTGCAGCTTTGAAAATTCTTAGTCGCCAAGATTATATTCCACCCATAAATATTCTGCCCATAGGGGCGCAGATGAAAGAGTACATGTGAAGTGATAAATTAAAATCGCCTGTAAGCAACAAAGGGAATAATATATCCGTGAAGCATGGGGCACGGATGAAAAACTTCTCTTGTCACAGCTATTTCCCCCAGATTTACCTCCAATCCTGAAGCAACATAAATTTCAGGATGCGAGAGAAAGGAATCACTCAACATTCAACTTGAAATATATTAGAAATATTAAGTTTTGCAGGAAAATAATTACTTGACAAACTCAGCAACGTCAAGGCAAGCAACCTATAGACATAAAAAGAGTGGAGCTATTTTATCATATTCATTATCTGTAACTGTGTCACCAGTGAGGAACCGATCATCTATGACAATGTTCAATTATCCTATTTTATTTAGCATAAGAAGTTTTTGGCTTCCAACACCAAGAGCATTCAAAATTATCCTATTTTATCAGCATTCTTAAATCATCTATGTGATACTCAACTAGAAAGCAGCCCAGATATTTAGTTGACTGACAAAATTGGCATATATATCAGCCACAAGACACATACAAGACACTCATGAATGAGAATTAAGAGCTTTTCCATACAATAATGTAAAAAGCACAAAAGAATGATTACTTGTGCATCTAGATATTAAGATCCTATGAAAGTACACCTTCACTAAGATGATGCTTGATAAGAATGAATAATGCTTACAAGACTGTCCCGTAAGAGAGCCAAGAGCTTTCCCATATAATAATGTAAATATGATAAAAGACCTAAGTAACATCTAAAAAGTAAGGACTTTTTGAGGTATGCTTTCACCAAGACTTTGCTTGATAAAAATGAATACTATATGAACCTAGGAGCAACTTGCAAGATGGTTTATAGTCAATGTTTGGGATCCATGCTATTATACTAAGCAAGAAGGAGAGAGAAATTGGGAGGGGGACTCAAGAAATTCTATTCTTTTTCTAATCAGGAAAAAAGGGATAAAAGAGAAAATTCAACCTCATATGTTTTCCAAATCTGTTTTCTATCCCTCTCCACATCTCATGGCATGAACAACTTTTTAAATTTTAAATTTTTAGTACAAATGGAAACAAAAATATGCTAACCACCCACAATCACTGTCCACGTCTCTCTCCATACTGAAATATGAGATAGCCCCCCCTTCTCCATAACTCAGATTAAAAAAAGACTCCCCTCTATCTCTCTCTCCATACTCTAGATGCTTCCACCATGGGACTTTTGTTATATAGTATTTTCTTATTTTTGACTTGTTTTTGTTCATAAATATTGAAGGTATCTTGACAGGCATACTACTTTTAAGCATCTAGAGCAAAAAACCATCCACTCATAATATCACTCTTGAGACAGAATTTCAAGGTTTTAAAAAAATTACTTATACTAAAAAGCATGGTTTGTTGTATCGGTATCGAGACCCAGACCGATTGCCCGACACCACGGACTGATACAGGCCAGCGTCGTACCATGCCAGGCCTATATTGACATAGTAGAAGAGGCGGGAGAGAGAGAATGAGAGAAAGGAAAAGAGAGAAAGGGGGGAGGCTGAGAAAGGCTGGCGGAGAGCCAGCGGAGGGCCGGAGGGCCGCCGCGCAGATAAGGCGGAGGCTGGAAAGCCACCGCACGGAGGTGGAGGCCGGGGAGCTGCTGGGGAGCCGCGGAAGAAGGGCCCTGCTCAAACGAAACAGGGGACCAGAGTAGTGCCCCTTTTCCATAGCTTCCTCCTCCGCGCAGTGGCTTCCTGGCCTCCACCGGCCAGCCTCTCTCTTCCTCTCTCTTCCTCTCCCTCTCCCTCTTCTGCTCTCTCTCTTATTCTTTTTTTCCTTCTCCTCTGTCGTCGGTCTCGTTTTCGTTGCCGGAACCCTCCCGGTCTGCGACCGGTACGGCTCGGGACGCTTCGAATCGGGCGGTTTGGAACGATTTCGCCGACCATGCTAAAAAGCTTTTTTTGCTTACTTCGTCCATGTTGTATCTATGCATTTTATTATAATTTTATACTCATTTACTACACGAGTCTTTATCTTCTTCCAATCTAATTCTATTAATCTTATCTTTTTTCTTACTATTTTTTAAAAAACTTCTTATTTGCCTTTGTAATCAATTTTAAAGGCATCTTAGCAAAGAAAGCATCTCAAAAAATGCATCAAATCTATCTCAAGATAGATTTACAAGGTAGTGTATAACCTATGAGTTATGTATATCTATACATTTTGTTGCAGAAATTTTCTAGTCACTTAATTTGTGATCCTTTATCTTCTTCAGAACTTAATTTTATCGCTCTTCTTTTTTCCTTTTGCGATGATTTCTATCATAAACCTTGTAATTTGCAAGTTGCTTGCATTGAGAGCCATCCCCTTACATCAAAATATCTATTTGAGATAGATTTACAAGGTAATTTATTACTTATAACTTCAGCTTATCTATAAATTTGTTACAAAATCTTGTTATTGTCATCTTCATACCTTAATTTTATCTACTTAGTTGATTTTTCCAAACATATTCATTGTATTTGCAATATATTTCGTGCTTTTACTGACACTTTGACTTGATCAAATATAGGCTAATTTTTTCTTATTTTCCTGATTATATATCCAAACACTATATTCCATGCATTCAAGGTAAGTATATAAGATTTCCTTATAATTACTAAGTAATTCTACTTGTAGCATGGAAGATTTGAAGTAGGTGCCAATTGTTACATGTAGCATGCAAGAAAATTTAGTTATATTAAAAGTTCTTAAAATCCCAGTATAAGCAATATAAAGTTATAAACAGAACATGGAACAGACTTTATGCAGCACTAGATGATATACATGGTCGAATAGATTATGAGACCAACAAGGCCGTGCAATCAACAATCATGCATACATAGCAAAGTTTATGTAAATGGTCCTTAAAGTTACAACCATTACATAAAGCATATTCATCTTATAAAATAAGAATTACACCATCTTTGTTAACACTTGAAATTTCAAGTAGAAAATTCTGATATTGTAAACTGAATCAAGCTTAAAGAAACCATCAATGTTTAGGTCAAACATACAAATAGCTATTAAAGACCAAGTCCAAGGCTAGCACAACATCTACCATTAGTTTGTGTAATCCAAATTAGATAAGATAAAGTATATATAAGAAAATATTAGAAGTTGAGTGAAACAGCATATAATGTCCAATGACCAATTACCTCAACCAATCTTAGCAATCAGCAGCTTTTGCTAGAATTGTTGGAACTGATTTTCAAGAAAACTATGGAACTTGGGCAGTTCATGTTAGCTGTACTTGGAAGAACACCAGGAACATCCTTTATTCCAGTGCTAGGGTTTTTGAGATCTTCTTCATGCAATTTGTGTCACATAATCATCACTGAAACCTATGTGGCCAAGACTTCTTGCAGATTTATATTAAATTGCCGAAGTTTGTCATTCATGTTAATGCGAGAACAGTGAGAGGAAACCTCTCAGGATACTTACAACCAGAGGCAATTTGTTCTGCACTTATATCCAGTTCCTCAGACCAATTGAATGGCAACATGAAGACCAAATTCATAAGACCATCACCGCAGCCACCAAGTTCCTTGGATGGACAAGAAATATTGCCCTCATTATTTTCAGATTTCCATTCGGGTAATAATAATTTAGTTGACAAAGATGACATATCAGGAGGCATTCTAATGGAGAGTTTTTGCTTCAATCCATTAAGTGCCTTGCCAGCATGCTTGTAGGCTTTCCTCTTATTGCGATATTTAAAGGTGTTGACTGCAACTTTTTTAGGTAGGCTTGCCCCACGTATCTCTTGACAACAACTTAAGCAAAGTTTATAAGGACACTGGGAGCAGCTTCTAAGAAAGTCAACGATTGAGTTCTTGCAGATATTGCTGTACCAAAAATCAATATTCCATTAGATCATAATCACAAATCAGCATTAAGAACTGATTTAGCAAAAACATAATCCATGATCTAGAAAACAATTAGGGGAATTAGGTGACAAGCGACTGATGAAGTTTAAGACAAATGAGCAAAAAGAATATTAACATAAGTCAAGATAACGTTTGAATTTATTCTTGATTTTGGAAAAAAAGAATTCAAAGAATTCACAAAAAACTACCCAGCAGATATCTCAGAACTTTCAAGGGAGAAGACCTGATGTTGAAAATTTCAGGAAAAGTTCAGAGAATTCTGTTCCTAGAAATAAACATTAGCATGTAGACGTTTTAGCAAGATCTTAATAAGCACATGCCTCTCAAGTTGTTCAATTTACCATTTAAGTAGCTCATCAGGGCCACGTTCTGCCACCTGAATCTGAACACCTGATAATCTTCTTCCTAGTTTGAATGAATGACATCAAAAATCAAATTAAGCAACAAAAACAACAAGCTATTAACTCCACACAGACCTTGGTTGTTTGCCTCTATTTCCAGTTCAGTTATCTGTTCTTGGCTGATCTGCTTCAGTACGGGGAGCAGCTGATCAATTAAGTAGTAGGCATATTTAATTTGGATGAAGTTAGTTTGACCAGTTGAAAATTTCTGAAGATAAAAAAATGGAGATTCACATAAATTACCCAGTGTTGATAGAGCAAAGAAAGGATTCAATGGAGCAAAGAGAACATTTTGTGATTAAATAAAATAGCAAGGAAGCTGACCTTACACCCACCAGCTTTAGCTCCACATGTTTCGCAATCACAATAGCCACGACAAATAGGACAAGATACCTTTACTTCCGCCTCAGACATCTCAGAGTACCTGATCATGTTAAATACCCTAATTAATGAACTAACAAAAAATACTCTCTGAAAAAATCAGTAAATATGAAACAACAACCAGGGGTAAATTCCTGCTCCATACTCAAAATTACAGATGCAACAATAGATCAGTTTTAAGTACAGCCGTATTGTATACCTCTGTTAAGATGCATGTATCAGAACAACCAAAACGGATATATAACCTATGTCATCTATGCGCTTCAAGTGTGCCTGCTCTACATTCTGATATCACTTACGTGCACCATTTCTCTTCAGGTCAAACAAAAGTAACATCAAACTAAGCCTTTAAATCAGGAGGACAAAGAGCGAAACAAAAGGAGACCATTTTCTGGTGCAGCCTACTGTCAGAAAAGAGAGGATGTGGAGCCAGCATTTCTTTGGGCTTAAAAGAAACCCTGAACCCAGGATATTCTGGGCAATATCATCAGATAATTGCAGGTTATCTAGTTGTTTCAGTTAAGTCTCAAATTTAGTTTAGACAAAGAGAGCATTTATGTCTGGCCAGCTATCAATGGTTTTTCCTTCTTTTCTTCTTCCCTTTCTAAAGACTTCATTTTGTGTTGGTTTTTAATTATTTAATACCGCAATAGTCCTAATATAACTGAAACTAGGAAGAAATGTGGCAGGCAATAGTCTCTTAGGAAAGAGCCATGAATGTGGAAAAGGAATTGGGTATTGGGATTTGTTTCAATAAAATCATGGTTTGAAAAATTGTGACATGGCCCCCAACCATTCATGTATTGGTGCAGTACAGGGGATTGTATGGCCCCCTATCTACTCATGGTTCACCAAACAGGACAGTGTGCATGTTTAGGTATGGTCAATACAGTGCAAGGTACAGGGTCAAGATGGTATGGCATATAGAAGAGACTTCAAACCTTGCTTAAAATGGACCCTCTTTCTTTCAAGAGTCTTCTTGTCCTTCTGCACATTTCTCCTCCAGTCTTTTTTATTATGCTTTTAGTCGATGTTCACTTCAGTCATTTAATCCTTCAACCAGATCTGTCTAGGTATAGAAAAGTAACAAACCTAAACCATCAAAGGAGTAGCCTCTATCAGCTTGGACCACATTCAGATGCAGGTAAAGGGAGGTTGGAGGAAGGGGAGAGGAATGAATGCTAACATACTTTTTAAGTTATGTTAAAAAGCTACATGATGAGTAATAGTTACAGGAAGAAACATAAAATTTGCTATGGTAGAACAACATGGGGCAGACATGAATGGCTACTGATATAATAGAAAGCTCAAAAGTGTCTAATAGGTTGAGCCAGAATTAAAATAAGTCTCTACAGCAGGTAGGATGGATAGGGAAGAAGGTTCCTGCCACTACAGTCCAAAGTAACAAGAAATCTGCGAGAAAAAAATGTATTTGTGGAACCAATAGTCCTAAGCCAAAAATGGAGATATGACAAGCTCCCCTGGTTGCCAAAAATGGTGGGTCGATCTCCTCCCTGCAGACAGATTTTCCTGCTACATTTGGTATAAACTATAAAAGCCATGAACATGTGTATTGTAAAATAATCACAAATGGTCATACAGTGAAGCTAAAAATCGAGAGCATCCACATTAGTTGCACTCGCAGCTTCCTTCTATGAACATGAATTTGAACACAAGGACCTGATGAAAATCAAGTGCCTTAGATGTCCTATATGATTACCCCATCAATTCAGCAAAACCAATGAGTTCTATTGTGGTCATTGATGAGTACCCACCCAAGATTCCATTGTCCAGGATGCAAAGAAATTTTTTTCATGTTGCAGAAACCGTAACCTTACAAGATATCACACCAAGATGATGGAATTGGAACCATAAAACAACTCTTACTGTTGCTCTATAAACCCAAAATAACACATCTATAGTGATCCAACCAATTGAAATTTGCAGAGTAATGTGGCAAAAGAGGTTCTTTAATTCAAAATGTTCTAGGAGCAAGTCTCAAAATAAGGGTGGTAATGTGTTGACTTTGGTCAAGTATTTTATGAAGGATTTAAATATTAAAAATTTACTCTATTGTTTGAGGCAGTCAGCAAAAGCTTGATTTGAGAAGTTTTATGAGGTGATTTTATTATACGGATTCAGAAGATTTCATCTGAAACACTCAATGTTTATATACATAGTTTTCTTGGTCATGACATGCTTAGACTAGAGGTTGATGATATAGTGCTAACTGAGAGTGATACTAAAGGAATAAAAAGGTTGTAATTTTATGACAAACTTGGATGATATTTTCCTAATAGTTCTAGTGGCATAGGCAAGATTCAACAGAAAGAA
Source organism: Phoenix roebelenii (assembly GCA_025769935.1). Classification (NCBI taxonomy): domain Eukaryota; kingdom Viridiplantae; phylum Streptophyta; class Magnoliopsida; order Arecales; family Arecaceae; genus Phoenix; species Phoenix roebelenii. The sequence continues at coordinate 66,458 of JAOXJJ010000175.1, forward strand.
AGTAATTATGTCGAACGAAAATTGCGATGAAGGAAAAAGATTCAAACCAATTGACACTCCCATAATACAAAGTTAATAAATAACCAAAAGGAACCTCCTAAGGACATTCAGATGCATCAGGAAGTGGTGAAAGAATAACCTATTATACTGTTACATGACCTCATATTTCATTTGCCATGAATGTTGCATAGCCAGTTTACACAAGCTCCTAGAAAATCACATCTTAATGCAGTAGTCAATATTCTTCATTACTCTAATGAAAATCCAGGGGAAGCAATAATTTATAAGAGTGTCATCACATACAGTATTTAAGAGTTGTCTAAGCAAACTAGGCTGGATTTTGTATAGAACAAAGGTTTCCCATAAAACAGTCCATGTTGGCCATAATCTTGTTAGCATAGAAAACTGAGAAGCAGAATGTGGTAACACAAGTCCAGTGCAAGAGCAAAATATTGAGCTATTGCACATACAAGGCATGAGCAATTGTGGCTGAAGCAGCATTACCTGAACAGTCTAAATTTTGTGTTTTTGGGCATGTTGGAGACTTAGGACACTTCACGACACTCCCTGACACTTCATAACATCAAACTATGCTGCCATGATCCTTATATGTCTACTTTTGGCACTTCTATATGAAAGTTTCTTATATTCATGCATCAATAGATATCTACAAATACATATATAGGAAATGAACATGTTGTCTTGTCCAACTTATAGAAGTTCCCTATGTTGGATTCTTCAGAACATGTGGACTCTTGAAACCCATGTCATGTTTCCTAGTGACATTGGTCTGAAGTTATAATTCTTATAGGTGAAATTTCCGATGTGGTATAACTCCATCAAGGCCCTGTAGTCATAATCAAGCAGCAGTTCACATTGTCATAGTCTGATCTTTCATGGAAGAACTAAGATCAAAAATCAAGTTTGGTTCTTGCCTAGAAACAGAAGTTTTGAATTCCACCATCCCCCCCCCAGCATGTTATGTTGTTTAGGATCATTGGGTGGATTAATTTAATTCACATAGAAAAGATATATATTCACATCATTTTAATATAATATTGTTTCCTTTAAACACAAGAACTCTATTAAACTTCCATAATGGAATCTACATGTTGACAAGAATCAGATTATAGAATAGCCAAACCTATGTTTCCTTTAAACACAAGAACTCTATTTCTCTAGAACTTGGCATCATGATGCTTCCAAGTCTTCCCAAGAAAGGTAAAATTTTAGTTTAACATTGACAAAAATACTTTTAAAAATTTGAAAATATTGAAAATTATTGGAAGACTAAGCATAAGTTACCCATGTATATAACACATTTGGTTCCATGAATCAGTTCAAGTGGAAATAGTGGAAATTCCGAAACTACTCATGATTTTGGACTGACTTCAATCATAATTGAAACATGGAGTTTTGAAGTTTTTCTCAAAGTAAGTTTTGGATTTCTAAGTAACTTTCTTGATGAAGGATCTAATTACATACATGTTTGAGCAAAGCTACCAACTCTGCATAAAGCAATGTATTCTACCTAATTGTTAAGTTTCACACCACCTCCCCAAATTTCCATCAGCATTATCATCATTTGAAACCAGGAAAGTAGTGCCTGATCTGGTAAGGGTAAAAGGTTTGATAGTGTAATAAAATTAAAGTTGACCACAAGTTCACATAACATAAAGAAAGATGGAAACTTAATTGAAACCTGATACTTTCCTTTTACCAACATGGTCTCATAAAGATTAGACCATTGAGGCAGTCATCTAGAGACTCAAAAAGAAATATTGACTACTACCATACAACAACTGGATTTTGTATGGTAGGATAATGGCCCACAACTGTCCTACCTGTCATGTGACTGCTACCATACAGGAAAAAAAGGGAGCACGAATTATAGCAGAATATACATTTGTTGCTGACTCTTAGAAGGGCAACACTTTATCATTTGTAGTAGTATATTGGAGAGATAAAAGCTTTAGGTGCTACTGATGGTGCAATTTTTCCCATTGTTGGTTTCTTCTTTTAAAGGCATCACTACAACTTGGTAGCTGGCAATGTAAGCATCGTGCATTTAGTCTATTAAGGAATTCATCAGGAGTTGGGTTGAAAGATACCAAGTTAGTCTAATGTTGAGACACAACAATGTGGGATCATATTCTCTACCCTCTACAATCTATATGAATTAAAACATCTCAAACGAAGATATGGGATTCAAAATAGGTGATTGGGTTAGAAGAGTTAAAATTATCAGATTCATCCTATGGAAGAGGGATTTTTTGTTTGACTACTTCACTCTTAACAATCCAAAAGTATGTAGCTAATTACCCTATGAGATTAGTGAACCTTTAATTGGAATAGTTTAATTAAGCACTAAAACTAGAGAAGAAAAGGAACAACAGAAATTTCATGACATGCTTAAAAAACAGAAAAGTGCAAGTGGGGGAAAAAGAGTAGGAGCAATCTTGTCATTTTAGGTAGGTTTTGGACAAGCTTCGTGAGCAAAATCAACCACATTCAAGACTCAATCAAGTACCGAAACTTCACTCACAAAGCGTTTGACTCTATAGATGTTTTCAACTTCAACACCTTTCACTCCTGCCACTATCTCCAACCTCTACTGATAACGAGGGGTTTATTCTACTGTTGCTGAAAAAAGATAGCCATTTCATAATAGAAGATGAATTCAAATAAAAAAGATAAGATGTTCAGCAGCAAGATGGAAAAGTGGTGTTCCCCACTCCATTTTTAATTTGGCATCTGCTAAATTCACCAAATAGAAAAAGCTTTTCTCTAGAAGGATCATATGACTTGTCATGGACCAATCTTACCACTTTAGGTAGGCTTGGACATGTTTCAAGAACAAAATTCACCACATTTAGGACTCGATCAAATACTGAAACTTCAAAAAAGTGATAACTTCTAATCTGGAAGAATTTAATGATCTGACTAAAGACAAAATTGATGTAGAAGAAAAGATTTAGCTTCTGCCAAATCTAAAATTTGTAAAATATTTTTATTATTTTTGTAATGTGTATCCTTTTTTAATTAGGAAAGAAATCCAACTTGAATTCGCATGGACTTCACTAGCATAAAAAGGGAAAGTTTTCATCGTAAGAGAGATCAGACTCAATTAAAAAGAGTGTACTTCTATAGAATAGTAGAGAACTTGCAAACTCTCCTCTTTTAACTACAAGAAGAATCTAACTCAAATAAGGAGGACCTCACTAGTATAAAGAGAGGGCGCATGCCCTCAATTTAGAGAGCGTGAATAGAGAAAGTGAAACCAAAAAGCATCGGCTCTACTTTCCGCTTGGAACCCAATAGAGGGTGTGAAAACAAAGAGCATAGACTCTACTTTTGATCCGTGCTATGTACCACAATCTATGGATCATAAAAAATTTATGAAAGTAAAGATCTTAAAGCCCCACTTCAAAAAATTCCTATTATTTATTATTTTATTTAAGAGATCCAAGTTGAGCGGGTTGAAGAAAATTCTTTTCCCCAATCAGATCCAAGCAATAGTGGATAGTAGAAAAAATGATTAGTGACTAAAATAGACTAGCAAAATCATCAGTAACCCAATCTTTTTATGGGCCATAAGTGGTGGAGATAGAAGCACACAACACTAGAACATGCATTTTTTATAGGTTCCAAATCTTTAAGATACTGAATTTTCCTAGTAAGATTTGTTAAGGTAGAGTCAAAAACAAGAGACCCTTGAGTCCAATATACACACATAAGCAGGTTCCAGAAACCTTAAAGATCCAAATTTTGTATGGGCTGTTTGAGAAGGGAGATATTCTAATGAAGAGTTCATAATCCAATTTATATGGACATATGTTTTAACACCATGAGCAGCCCAAATTTTAAAATATATGGGTTCCAAAATTTATATCAATACAAATCTTGAGACCTTAAGCAAACCAAGTTTAGTATGGAAAGCACAAGGAGCATAGAAAGGTTGGGTAGAGATAAATTATCATCAAGTCAATTTTTGGCCTAGTTTAAGGTAAGGTAGCTGATGTGTTCCAGTTTGCAGCAAAACAATTTGGTTAGATAAAGACTGACTCTCAAATGTATGAATCCATAAACTCCATCTAATGCTGCAGAGGGGTTGTACCAAAGTGTTTGTTGAGCTAGTCCATCTAAAATGCAGAAGGCTACATAATGCAAAACACTATAGAGGAGACTCATTCACAAGAAACGAAAGCCATACACCTTAATTGCTGAGTCTTTTGGATAATGAATGATCAATTGTTAGAAAAAACAATAGGCCAGGCCTCAGTGAGAAGACTACAAAAAGATGGATGAATATTTAAATTTTGCAACCCATGAAAGATATTTTAGAAAAAAATGCATTGTAATTGCAATAACCATTAAGATACAGAAAGGAATTTATCAGCTGCAGCTGCAGAGTGATGCAGCTTTTTACACTGCGAATATTTATTTTTAACCATCAATAGTGGCATGGAAGTTTCTGTGGGCCTACATAAATTGAACAAACGTTAATTTAGAAAATCCCATTGCATAGGTTTGGTGAGGCCATAGGCTATCATTGTTAGCCCACTAATTAAATGATCATCTGATGATCACCTGGGAATCATTTTAAATTTGTTCTTTCCTCATATACATTCATTTAGCAGAAATTGAGAGATGATCTTTTGTTTGAAGGGTTCCTGGGTTAAGCATCTCTAACACATTTGGTGAATTAGATGAATGGCATTCGAATTCCAATGACCAATGCATGCTTTTTTAGGTACAGGGTTTTTCTGTGCATTATATTGTAGCCATACCTCAGCAAAGACTTTACTTTAATCGTCACTAGCATTAGTGATGGGATAACTCAGATAAGTGTCAAAAATATAATAGCAACAGCAGTTTGGCGCATGATATTAGCAACAATTATTTGAGTAAGATATACTATCAACCAAAGACCAAGGTAAAGGAAGTTCAAGAATCTGCGACAGAGGGTGAGTTAGAGTCAAACCATTTCTTGATGCAGCCCGAGCAGAAGGACTCCTTCAGGCAACTCGAACACCGGACCATACGAACCGCCTTACGCTCCCCGCATCTATGGCAAATCCTCCTTCGCCCCCTCCCCAAACCCTTACCACAAGGAAATTTCTACACGTAGAAAAAGGAACAAAGCTTACACAGAAATGTAAGGAAGGAAGAGATTCAATAAACCATAAAAAAAAACATACAGAAAGAAATCGACCTTCAGCGGTCCCACGGGGAGCGGCTCCACGTTCTTGGACCGGATGCACCGCCTCAAAAACGGCCCTTGATCAAACCCTAGCTTCCGGTCCAAAGGCGGGCCGGCATTGCCGGAAACCCTCGCCGAAGTCAGGGAGATGGTCATCACCCCATTGGGGAGGTCCCTCGTCACCTCCGTCCGCCCCTCGGCCTCTTCCCCCTTCTTCTCCCTCTCCTCCCTCCTCTCCATCTGCCGCCTCAGCGCCGCGGCGATCAGCTCCTCCGTCGGCGGGTCCCCCTTCCTCCGCCGCTTCCTCGGCGGCGGGTTGGCCGGCTCCGGCCGGGAGCGAGGGTGCCGGTCGGGTTTCCTGCGGGGCGTGGGGGGGGAGTCGAGCAGCCCCTTGTGCTTGGCCTGGTTGCGGCGGGCCAGGTGGTAGTGGTGCTCGCAGAAGCTGACCCCGGCCATGGCGCGCCTCGGGCAACGCCATTGCCGACCGTCGGACCGCCGGCACCGGAGGTCGTCGGGCACGGGCGCGGCACCGCCGCCACGGGCCATGGAAATCGCCGGAAGATAGCCTAGGTATCGAGAAAACCGCTTTAAGCAGGGGGCTGTTTCACCAAAGAAGTGGAAAGAGAAAGAGAAAGAGAAAGCTGTTCTTGAAACAGAAAAGGAAGAAGCGGCGGTTTCCCAAGATACCGAGGAGAGAGAAATAAAAGGGTTAGTTCCTACGTAGAGTTTATAGGTGGCTTTTTCGCTGTATATTTATTATAGTCATGTTTAAAAATGAAATAAATTAATCCATACTAAATAAATTAATTTAGTTTTATTTCTTTATTTCAGAATAAATTTCTTCACCCCATCGCGGAAGAACTGGGATAAATGGGTTTGGACGACATTAAAAAAAAATTGTGTAGTAGCTTTTCAGAAGATTTTTCTGACATTAATCCAAGTACTTCAAAGAATATGTATTTGACTAAAAAAGAAATGCGAAAGAATGGGTTATCTGACATTTACTTTACCTCATTCTACTTTCAAACACAGTCTTATGGGCCCTGTAAGACTTAGGTTAGGCCCTGTAAGACTTATGTTAAGCCCAGCAGCAGCAGCCGGAGAGGAGCAGTTGAAAAACAAGGGACCGATAACGTTTATTTTTTAATCCTTAAGAGGCGTTTGGTATTGGAATGATTGTCTCGAAATCAAGGATAATGTGGATGGAGATGATGAGATCACTATTTTTGGTTGCACCACGGTGATCCTACATGACGGTGATCATAAATCACCTCCACTCCTCAAATCACCACCTAACTCGGTGATGGGATACCCGTCCTTGAAATCGGAAATCCAAGATCATCTCAGGGCAGTGATCCTGGATTGAAAGTTAAAGACAAAAATACTCCTCAATTTAGCAAAAAATTGATATATCAATATATCATCAATATATTATGTCAATGTTATATATACATACATACATATATACAAACATACGTACATATATATATATATATATATAATGTTGATATTATATATTATATTAATGATATATATTATATTATAATATATTACTAATTATATAATTATCACATTATTATTGAAGGATAATTTTAAATTATAGTAGAAATATATTATTATATTTTATATTTATATAATAAAAAAATTTAATATGCTACTCTTATTTACCTTATTTTTCTAATCAAAATTATTATTAGTATTAAAAAAATCTATTATAAGTATAAATAAAAATATTAATTCTATAATGAAAATAACATATTTTTATAATATTAATAATTTATAGGAGTAATAAACATATTTTTATAGAATATATTAATAATTAATATATTGATAAATATGTTAATATTTTATTATAATATATTTTATATGATTAATAAGGACTACTGAAAGTAAAATATGTGATAAAATTATGGAGCTATTATAAGAATTAGTATATTGACTTACATTTTTGATTCATAAGAATTAAAAACACATAAAAAATCCATCTAAAATATATCAGGGGTATTTATGGTATTATGTGGTCGGTTATCTTGGATCCCTGTACCATAACAAACAAATTACTCATGGATACCCGAAAATTTTTAATCACTAGACCATGGCCTACCAAACATATTGATCTTAGATCATTGGAAATCAAATCACCCCAGCATTTGGATCACCGGGATCCTAGCTCATCATGGTGATCCTGTTGGGATTACCAAACGCCCCCTTAGGATGATTGCGAGCGAGTGACTCTATCAAGAAAAATCCTAATAATCACTTGGTCACGTGTGAGTCGTCTACCCTATGCGGTACACATAATCGAGTTGGATTTCCATACGGTCCGAGCTTGCTCAAAAATTTGTCTCGAGCTTTAAACCAGCTCAAGGTCCAAAACATGTTGCAGGATCAGGCCTGAGCCCAATCCACGCTCGATTCAAAGCACAATTTGAGCTTAACCTGAATTAAGCCTATGTAGATCCAATCTTGAGCTCAACTGTAGTGGAGAGCAAGATTAAAGAGGATGGATGATCCAAGAGAGAGAAAGAAGAATTCCTTCAACCCTCAATTTGAATCTTTCAAGTAGTTTTAGAAAGAGGTAGAAAATTAGCAGCATAATTTTTTTATTAATTAATAATAAGTCTAGATATATAGCCTCTATTTGTACTATTAAAATTCATTCTTACATAATTCAAATCGGATTCCTCTTCTAATTTGAATAAGAAATATGAAAAAAAAACATAAAAGAGCTAAAATCCTACATTAAGTATATCTTGATTTCCACATCAATTTTATTTTTTTCTCTAGTTAAATTTTTTCCAAATTGAAAGATATATCCTATCAAAGTGTTTTCCAAAAAGAAGATTTTCAGCTTGACTGGCTTATTTCGGAATCCAACAATGAAATTGGGGCTTAATTCGATGTGCCGCACCTCTTGAACAGTAATATCACCTCGTAGAGTTTGAAAAGTTTCATTTTCAAAAAAAAAAATCATCTCAATTGTGCATGCATGACATCCAAAAATTTGGCGCATGATTTAATTTTCCAATACCATATATCCGCTTTTGGATCTAATCTGATCCTACTTATAATGATCGAATAAATCCATATCGACTCTGATGATTTTTTGGATCAGCAAAATTTCGAGAGGATGAGATGGAGGATAGTGTTAAGACAAGGCTGCGAGAGAAGGATGAGGAGGAGAAAGAGATCATGGTGGGGATGGGCAGGAGGAGAGAGGGGGAAGAGGATGGCGCAGAGATGAGTCATAGGTGCGGTGGTGGCGGAAGAGTGAGAGAGAGAGAGAGAGGAGCAAAGGCGCAAAGCGAAGATCGGGTAGTGAGGTTGGGATTGAGAGGGGGCAGAGTGGAGACGCTGAGATGCGGGGAAACAGATATAAAGAGTGGAGAGAAATGAGGAACGGTCAAGGTAAAGGTGGATGGGGTGTGGGACGTGGGAGCAGGGGAGAGAGCACCAGTTAGGGGAGGAAGGGCTTCCCCGTCATGTTTGATATAGAAATTGTAAGTTGAAATTTCCTAGAAATTTGATCATTTAAGAAAAATCTTGGCAGATGCCAGGTCTTCTCTGAAAAAACACAAAAGAAAGTGATTCTTCCCATAACTCACACTAGATCTTGGGAATAACTTGAAATATTAGAAGGAAAATGAGGTGGCAGTGACAGATCTTGTATCGCAATTCATAAACAAAAATTAGATCGCCATTACCTCCAAATTTGATGAACAAGCTCTATGGCTGCCTCATTTTCGCGATATATCAAAGACATTATCGAATGCAGCGCTGGCGAAATCCTCACACTCGCTGCACAGGAGACAGAGCTTTTGATACGGCTAGCGAAAAAAGGTAATAGGAGTTCATCAACGCTGCACTCGATGATGCTTTTGATTTAGATCTTCAAGCTACAAGGTTCCACCTCATTCCTTGACCCTTCTATTCCTATATATTTGGGAGTTTGAAGCTTTAGAAGTACATTGAGTTGTTTTACCAGAAAAGAAGTACATTGAGTTGCCGTTGCCTTTGTACTAAACTCAGTACAGCAGTCAACGTTCTACTTTTGTACTGCCTTTTTTTGTTTTTTCTTTTCTGTTGATGATGCATGGATCTTAATCACTACTAGAAAATTTTGTTTGATGGCCGGAAAAATAAAATAGCCAATAAAAACGAATTTTGTGATCACAGAGATCCGTACTTCTGTGTGTGGCACCATAAACATGTACCACACTTGAGAGAGAATTAGTTGTACCAACCATCAGGCTGGTTATTCTCGAGGGAACGAAATAATCCTACACGCAATGAACTACGGGGGAATTCCATCACGCCAATTTTTTGATTAATCTGGACGACTATTTCTACGTTGGTAGGCTGACCTGGAATTGGCTTAATCTGACGTATCCTCTCTTATTACCCTAATTTCTATTTCCCATTTTAATGCCAATATTCAGTATCTAATTATCCCTCTCCGTTCTCCTCCTTGAAATTTTGAAATTTAATTTATTAACGTTACTACTTATTTTTAAAAAAATAAATGTTTAAATATATTTCCATGTGGGATGCACTTAAAACCCACTAAATTTTATTAGAAGAAAATTTGAAAGTTAGAGATGTATTCTAAATCATACATGCAGGACACTGGTGTGATAATGTAAACCAAATAAAACGAAAAAGAAAAATCTGGTCTTGGAAAGCATGGTAAGCATGTTAAGGGTAGTTTATTATCAGGAAAAATAAATATAAAGATGGAAGAAAGAAACAAGATATTGAGAAGAAAAAGGGAACGAAATGATCAAGATGCAATGGAATTTAATTCTGGCGGATTTTTACGCAAAGTTGGCAGCGAAGGCCAATTTGTATGCATAGGTGGCAGCAAATACCCTCCACTCAACGGCTATTAAGGAGGCCAATTGAAACTTGACGAGTAAAAGAGCTCAATCCGAAACGCGAGATCATGACACAGCCATAATCACATGGAGATAGGATGGCATTGGGAGAATCAGGGACGGGATCAGAGAACATGACTCGGACAGACATAACCGAGATTTGGACGTAGCTTTCCTGTAGCACGTGGGATGCATGTGAAAAATTAAGGAGAAGATGAATGGTGGTTTTATTTTTTTTAATATAAGTTAGAAATTAGATTAGAGGAGGAAATTCATGAAAAGAAAAGAGAAAACCCAAGACTTTCCAAAGAAAATGAGAAAGTTTTCTGGAAAACTTGTTATGATTTTTTTTTTTTCAAATTTGTTAGTTTTTTCAATGAAAAAGAAGATTAGATTTTTTTAAATGTTGTTTCAAGCAATTTTCCATCCCAACATAAGTCCAATTGAAATTAAGTAATCAAAATGCTTGCTCGGTGTGGGGGTTTGATTGGTTAAAGCTAGATCTCAAGAGGTGATGCGGGCATAGGGCAAACGGTAAGGATGAGCTCCTCTTGATTAGATCTGTTCATGGCTCGGACGGCCTGGTTAAGCTTGAAGTTTTATGGAGGAGCACAGACGAAGATTTTAACCTCGGTGGGCCAAGTTGGGCTTGAAAATAAGCCTATCTATTAAATGGGCTGAACTCGGGTTTAGATAATGAAGCCCGACCCGACTCGAATTAGAAACATCCTATTTAAAAGTAAACTCGGTTAATTTGAGTAGGGGCTAGCATTATCCTATTTGTTGGTTATTCCTAAATTGGGAGAGGGAATTCGCTCCTCTCCAGTCTCTCCTCCTTTTCAGATGCCGATGGTGAATGGTGATCCAAGGTTTACTACTTTTCGAGGGACATTGCCCTCTGCTTCATTAGTGTCACCCTTTAGAGCTTCCTCTATGGTGGCTATGCGGTCCCGCCAGGCTCCCTCGTCTTCCCACTTCCTACCCACCACAAGAGAGACACGCTCCCTCCTCTCTCTGCCTAGACTCCCCCGATCGTCATCTCTGCCACTGTCGGTGCCGACCGTCATAGCCCTGACCAACCTAGAGACAGAAATAGCCTGCCGAATCTTTGCAAGACTTTGCTCTCATTCACCTCCCGATTGTACCCTTCCCTCTTCTCCTGGGTCTTGAGCATCGAGCTCATCAGCATCGACAAGTAGCGCCAAAACATGTGGAGTAGCTACACCGAGGCCATTGACATGCCATCAAGTCTGCACTCGGGCAAGATTAGTGAAAGTAGAGATACCACTGCCTTGTTCATAGCAACCAGCTATTTGCCATACTTCGAGGAGTTTGTGGAGTGGAGCTTGTGCTAGTGGAGTTTGTGGAGTTTGTGGAGTTGGGGAACTTAGGGTGGGGAAGCAGATCGTGGAGGACGGTGGCGAGGTTGGGTTCGAATGATGCCCTGAGAAAATTTGAGCTTGATGCTGTGGTCAACGATGGCAATTTGGTAGCTGTTGTGGTGGTGGAAGAGGTCGCGTTGATGGGGTCTATGGTGGCAGGGGCGAGAAGGAGGCAGAGAAGGGCGCGGATTAAATTTTCGGACCTTATATATTCTTTAGAGCTATGTCCTAAAAAAAATTATGGAGTCGTATCTCGTCGCCGGACCTAAATGCTTGGTTCGGAGGGTGACCCATGAGTCCTTAGGAAGGTCGGTCAGAGACATTAGCGCGGACAACGCGTTAGAAGCCATGAGAGATGGTTGGCGCAAAATGGGGCCCACAATCGGACGGATTGTCTCCCGTTCGCCTTCGCCCTGATGACACCCGACGCGCCACCATTGTCAACACCAACTACACCGCAAGCGTTCCTCCCCCATCTCATCCAAACAAGAAGTTCATAGGAAATTCAATCCGCCATATCCTATAGAAAAACAAATGCAACAGGGCAAAGAAAACGACGGAGATAAGGAACCAAGCAAGTGGCGAGGAAGTTCATAGGAAGCAAATGGCATCTTTCCTAGAAGTTTCCAGTTACCTATAGGTGAAAAAGTTTAAAGGGTTTTTTTTAATGGATATCCTTCCTCTAAATCGCACACCAAACACTCTTACCTGCGAACAACGGCAAAGCTACCCCAGATCTTCCCTGCTCCCCATCCTCCTCATCAGTTCGTCGCTTCCCAAACCGAGCTACTCACAAACCCCCCCAGCACACCACCATGGCCACCGGAGAAGGACGCATAAAGAAGGTACTGAGTTTTCTCCAAGACCCAAATGCTGGCCGAATTGTCCTCTTCAGCATGAACGGAGGGGTTGGGAAGACATGGACTGCGAGGCACGCCATGCGCCGAGCCATGGATACCGATCTCTTCGACATCTTCGTCTGGGTCACATTGTCCGTCGATCTCAATTGGAGGCATGCCCAGAGGAGGATTGCGGAGAATCTTTTCATTCCAATTCCCACTAACCGTGCCGACGGCGATGGAGGAGAGATTGTCTCGACGATCGGGAACGAGATTTGGAGAACTCTATCGGAGAAGAGGTTCTTGCTGGTGCTGGATAATGCATGGTTGGTGGAGGATGAGGTTTTGGATTTAATGGGAGTTCCCTGCCCTGGTCCGGAGAACCTTTCCAAGGTCATGGTTACCACAAGGTCGACTCGGACTTCTGTCGTGATGGAGCCCGCCGTGGTGTTTGAGCCCGAAGCTCTTCCTGCGAAGGAATCCTGGAGTTTGTTTTGCGACGTTGCAGGCGAACCATTCACTTCACCTGCAGTCCACTCGGTTGCGCAAACCGTAAGAGGCCAGTGCTCCGGCGTGCCCCTTCTGATCATCTTGATTGCAGGAGCCTTGAGAAATATAGAGGGTGCTTCGCTGCTTTCGCATCGATTGCGGCAGGCCTCGTCCGCAATATTGAGAGCCGACGCGGAGCAGTTAACGTTTCAGACAATGTATAGGGTGGTAAAATTTTCTTATGATGCTTTGCCCAGTGATTTGATGAAAGATTGCTTCTTGTACTGCACGCTCTTTTCAGGGGCCGGGGATATCAATTCGGAGGAGCTGATTCGATATTGGGTGCTGGAAGGATTCATTGATGGGTATGACTACCGACAGGAAGCTTACAAGCAGGGGAGAGTGGTGCTTGAGGAGCTTGTGAATCGTGGTGCTCTTTATAGAGAGACAGGCGATCGCGTTAGCATGCACGATGTGGTCAGAGAAGTGGCACTGGAAATTGCGAGGGCAAGCGGTCGTAGAACCTCCTATGAGAGGGCGGGAACGCTTCTAACCGCGCCACCAAATGAGTGTGCGTGGAGAAACTTCATGAGGATCTCACTGATGGACAACTTACTAAGAAAGTTGCCCGAATGCCCGCAATGTAGCAACCTCTCAACCTTGCTGCTCAAAGGGAATCAAGCCTTAACTAGAATTCCAAATGCATTTTTTGATCACATGGAGAAGCTTCGAGTTCTCGACCTTTCATACACCGGTATTCGGTGGCTGCCGGCTTCCATCTCCAAATTACTCGACCTCCGGGTGCTGCTTCTACGAGGTTGCCAGTCTCTAGAGAGTGTGATGGAGCTGCATGCACTTGAAAAGCTTGAGGTGCTTGATCTGTCATGTACTTCCTTTATAGCAGGATACAGCTCCCTTGAACGCATGAGCCAACTCAGGGTCCTCGATCTTTCTGAAACCCCAGTTCCATCATTATATTTTCTCGGTAACCTTGCCAACCTTCGTCACCTCTCACTGAGGAGGTGCCACTGCATTAAGTCAGGGCTCCACTTGGAAGTTGCAACGATGCTGGAGGAGCTTGATCTTTCAGGCACAACACTAGTTGAATTCCCTTATGAGATCTCTAAACTGACCCGGCTAATTTGCGCTGATCTATCTGGAACGAGGTACACAAGACTCAATTGGGAGGCCTTGCAGTGGCTACCTGAAAATCTGAACCTGGACAATTGCAATGTCTCTGATACCCCAATGGAGCTGGTCAGGAAAGATGGAGTCGTCTATGTAGCCGTCGGTAACTCCGACTTGCTCTTATCTTTGGAGAAAAACTCCCAGCTCTGGGAGAACTGCTTCAGGAAATTTCATTTTTGTGTGTCCCCTTCAGAGAGGGCCAGCTTGGAGAATGACATTCGTTTCCAAAGGAAGCAATTTATCTTTAGAGACATCTACTTTGAGTCCAGGCATTTTGCTCATTCTGTGGAACACACAAAATATTTGGAGATTTGTGGTGTTGATAGCTATCCCAAAGGCATTGAAGGTGTCCTGAACAATGCGGAGCTTGTGTCTCTGAACAGCAATGCGTTCATGAAGAAATTGTCTGATTTGGGTTTTGAAAATGTGAAAGTAATGAAGGAGTGTTGGATTGAGAGATGTGATCAAGCAGAGGTTGTCTTCAGGGGAGACGATGTGCAAGTAATTGCTGCAATTGGCAGACTGGAGAACCTGTGGATTTCTAACCTTGCAAACTTAAGGCATTTATGTGAAGAAATGGAGAGACTAATGAGCTTCTCATCGCTGAAACATTTACATGTGGATTGCTGTCCTAACCTTGTAAGCGTGTTCTCCTCAGCACTGCGTCTAGAAAATCTTGTTACTCTCCAGATTAAATTTTGTGACAAGTTGGAGAGCGTGTTCGGAGAGTCGGTGGCGGGTCAAGAGATGCTTCCACAGCTGCGAACTTTGCGTCTATGGGAACTACCAGAGCTCAAGAGCATCTGCGAAGGACACTTACCATCGCTGAAAATGATGAAAGTGAAGGAATGTCCGCAGTTGAAGAAGCTTCCACTTGATGCAAAAGACATAAGACCGCTAGTGGAGATCAGAGGAGAACGGTGGTGGTGGAATAACTTAATGTGGGAGGATGCGAGGATCGAGGATTCGCTACACTTCAGAAATTGGGGTCCCTTTTGAAAACATGAAACAGCTGTTGACGTACATGAAAATTGGTCGCTGACGAAGTTTTCTTTTTTTTCTTTTTGATGATAAGGGAGGTGAGATGCCACCCAATTTTATCTGTGGTTGCCGACGACGTTATTGTGTCATTTATTTACCATACGTTCGTTTATTCTCTTTGAGATATTCCATGGTCATATTTCTTTTTATATAATAACATATAAAAATAAATTGATTCAAGCTAAAATACGGACTTTGTTTCGAATTTTGTTCGGGCTTGGGCTCGGGCTCGAGCTCGAGCTGGACTAGCGATATACCTCAGCCCATCCCGAAAAATAAATGACCTCTATATTTAAACCCAAACTAGTTTGAACTTTTTTAGGTCTAGCTTGAAGCCTAGCTTCAAGTCAGCCCAGCCCGAGCCCATTTCCAACCTTACAGGTAATGTATAGGAGGTCAAGTGCCGGGAGATGAGTGCAACAGAAAAGTTGAGCGGTGCTGATGGATTCCAAGTGATAGGTGGAGGCATGGGCATCCAGACGGGGAGCCATCGGATTCCGACAATGGTTGGCCGAAGGGATCCTGTGTGGGTTTTGCTCATGTTGGGTTGTGAGTGCGCCCATTTCAATATTCTAATCGTTTTTATTGATACACTAGAGAGAGGAGAAATTTCACCCTACACTCGGCGTACCACTTCAGCAGTATACCAAGTTAATGATATTTCGCCATGTGCTCATTGCGATTGGCCCCGTGACAGCTACCCACCCCTCCAAACGCTCTTTGCTATCAGTTCTCGCCTTCCATCTCATCAAGCACACTGGCCATGCCTCTGCCATGCTTATCGTCCACAACCTTTCCCCTCCTGCCTTGAAGTAGTACGAGCATCGTGTCGTCGGTGTCTTTGTCCAGCTGCTCATCGCCATCTCCTCCTTCTACACCATGTATGAGGACGTTTGCAGTATCATTGCCGATGAGCGTGCTTCCCTCATCATCCTTGCCTTCCACCAGCAGCAACCCATCGACGACGTTATGGAAGTCACCAACCCCACCCTCTGCTCCATCAACCAATCCATCCTGGTCGCCGCCTCCTGCTCCGTCGTCATTGATCATGGCCTTAGCACTACCACCTGTGTCACTACCGTCTAGCTTGCTGGTTACCCTATTGTAGTCTTCTTCCTTGGTGGGCTCGAGGACCATGAGGCCCTGGCCATCGCCTCCCGCATGATTGAGCTTTTCTTTCTGCCTTTGCAGATTAGGATGTGGGCTCCTCCCCTCTTAGTCGGAGAGGGAGCGGGCCAAAAGCCTTTGGTCTAAAGGAGGAGGATACTTGATGCAGATAGTGTATACCTTGAGAGGGACTCCTCCATTGTTATCGATTGGATTTGGAGTGTGGATTGATATAGGGACGGCTACCCGCTGGTTCGAAAACTCGTAGATTGGTCAGGGGGATGAGTTCCTTTTAGGCAATATATGTGTATCGGAAGATGAACAAAGCTGCAGACTTGGGTTGCCTCCCATGTTGCTTGGTACTCCGGTGAGGTCCTTTAGACTAGTGCTGCAGAGATTTTATTTTTCTTGTATCATTTTATTTCTTCTGACTTGGCAGGCTGTACCCACGTAAGAGCTATATGAATGTTGTTTTTACAAAAAAAAGAGCTTGCCTGGATCAAGGCGTGTGATATACACTTCCCTAAAAACGTGATTCGCCTCCTACGTGCGGGTTTGTAGCGATCTCGTCTCTAAGGTACAATAACCCAGTTCAGCCCGATTCTCATTTAATGAGCACAATCGCTGGAAGATTTGATCTGACCAACTCCTTCAGTTGCCCAGATGAAAAGAAAAAAAATTAAAGAGGTTTGGAAGAAAAAAAAAAGAAAGAGAAGAATTCTCTATTTCGTCTTAGAAAACAGAAAAGTAGCAATGTGGAATGAGTTATCTAAAACATAAGACTGAGAGCCTATTTATAGACTTTGTCCGATAATCAATACAATGATGCATTTCCAAAGATGCGATCTTTTAGAAACATCGTGACCTCACGAAAATCAAAACCAGCATTCTTTTCAGAAGAGTCACACCTCTTTTGAAAGAAGCATATGAAGAAAAAGAGGAGTTTTAAAATTTTTAAACCATCTAAAATTTAGGTGATAAAGTTTTTTTTTAAGTTAAAACTTCAAAAGAGAGGGGTGAAGACTCCGTTAAAGGGTGGAGTGCTCGGTCGGAAGGTAAGAAAGGAGACAAAAGCACTTGGCTGGAAGATGAGAGAGGGGGATGGAACGACTAGGGTTTTCTCATTTGAATAGTGGGTAGAGTGCTCGATTCTCTTTAACTTATGCTAACATGGCCAGGCGCATGATGTGGCAAAATACTGTTGGCCCAGTGCACTGCTGAGGTGGTATGCTTGGTGTAGGGTAGAGAGTGTGCCTTCGTCATTTTTCTCGGCAACTGGGGTAATGGGTCCCATATTTTG
This sequence comes from Phoenix roebelenii, assembly GCA_025769935.1. Classification (NCBI taxonomy): domain Eukaryota; kingdom Viridiplantae; phylum Streptophyta; class Magnoliopsida; order Arecales; family Arecaceae; genus Phoenix; species Phoenix roebelenii. The sequence continues at coordinate 83,881 of JAOXJJ010000175.1, forward strand.
ACCAACCAATGGTAACGGTGGATCTCGTCCAAATACGAGTCCTACTTTCATTGCAAAAGAGGGAAGGTAAGGGCCGACATCTGCGAGGACTTCGGGCATCCTCTCCGTGATTCAGCATCTCGTCCAACTTCTTCACGATTTCGTAGACTTTTCTTGAACCCCACTGCCGCCTTCGACGCGCTTTCCTTTCGAGGAACCAATAAATAAAAATAAAATAATAGACTACTCTTTCCATTCCCTTTCCTTGAAATGGTGACAGAATTGCCAGAGGCATCGAAAAATCTTTTTTGACGCGCTTCCTTTGTTTTCACTCAAAAAAAAAACTCTTCGATGTCTTATTAGTTTCCAGCTTTCTCCGCATCAGTTCTAGGTGCTGTTAGTTGGAAGGAGAGAACATTAGGAAGAGTGCTCACCAGTAGAATGGCTGTTGAAATAATACAATTTCTGATGAGTAAATTTGTGGATGGTCTTGGAGAAGAGGATAATGCAACAATTCCTTTTATTCTCCAATTCCACGAGATCAAGGAAGATCTCAAAAGGAAAACAAGGTTCTCCATGTCGCTAGGCACCGCCGACTTGCTCCGAGAATCACTCTACGACCTAAATGACATACTGATCGAGTGCCAAATGCTGTCCAAGAAGCACAGGAATCATGAGCAGCGCAAGCGTACGTGCTTCTATTCTTTAACTGATTTGTGTTTTCTTTTCAAAACCAGGAAGAGGTTGCTAAGGATCAAGCGAAAAATCCGGACCATAAGTGATGGAAGGATAGAAGGAAATCCTAGCAGCGGTCCTTTGCGTGGCGACATGGGCAGGTGGAGGCCAGTGGAGTTCGACCGCTGGACTTCTCAAGCTGTGGACAGAGCGAAGGTCCATGGAGCTACCAATCAGCTGATTGAAGTGGAGAGAATGCTCACGGGTGAGGATAAGAATGGATTCAAGGGAATTGGAATTGTTGGTATGGGTGGGGTTGGTAAGACCCTGCTGGCACAACTGCTCTTTAACAGCCAGCAGGTGAGACGGCGCTTCTTTCCAAGGCTCTGGGTATGCGTATCACAGACAATTCACAGAGGAAAAGATCTGAGAAGAGAGATTCTGGAGAGGATGCTAACGTCTCTTGGAGTCGAAGAGGATGTTATCACTTCGATTTCAAATTCTGATTCAAGAAGCAACAGCCTTGCAGAATTGATGTTCGCCCTTCACCTACAATTGATGGGCAAGAGATACCTCATTGTATTCGATGATGTTTGGAACATTGATGAATGGTATGAAAACTTGGACTCCGAACTGCGAGGAGATGATCAATGGGCTGACTGTCTTGCTTTTGGATTGCCGAAGGGAAGCGGTGGAGGAGCTATCATCACAAGTAGATTGGAAGAGGTGGCCGTAAAGATGGTTGGGGAAGAAAACCTGTACCACCTTCAACCTCTCACCGATCGCGAAAGTTGTTGGGCTATATGCATGGATGCACTAACAAAAGATGGTCTCATGTCTGATCATCCTACTGTAAGAGGCATGAAGAAGGAAATTTTGGACAATTGTAGTGGCCTGCCATTAGCTGCGAAGACTGTAGGGGAGATTTTGAATGGATCTCTCTCATCATCCGGAGATTCTAGCAGGAAAACAAGCTTGAGTGATGATAGCTCTAAAGGAAGTGGAAGTGTTTGATAAGATTATGCTCATTTGTTATTGGACGGGCTATACCATTACATTCTTGTACTTCCATTTTGATCTAGCGATCAATGACATTTTATCTTTACTAAAATAAATGCAACAGTTTGTGCTATGTCTGATGTTAAGAGAGCAATAAATAAATAAATAATAGCTAAAAAGGAGAAATAAAGATTTAACAGCTGAAGGAAAGAATATGTATAATCCATTAGATTGTACATCAATTTTGGAACACATCAACATGTTTGACTATGTACTGTTCCTTTCATTTACTTAATGAAAGAGATTAGGCTATGTCCAATTTTTGATTCAAAAAAAAAAAAAAAGTTCAGAGGTCTTTGTACTTTCCCTCGCGGCCGGCTATGCTCCTCGCTCCCAACGGCAACGGTTCCATCGTGATGGTTGTCGTGCATGGGACGTGGTCCATGCACACCAAGTAGCGTGGACTGGGCTTCCGGGCTCGTTGGGGTCTGATGCAGCACCCATCAGTTTCAGCAAAGGAATTTGAAGTGCTTCCCTGTTCAGATGGTCACAAATCAAGGTTTTTACACAGGTTCAGCTGCAAATTGGAACATAAGCCTCAAGTTTCAATTGAAGTTCCAGCTGCATACTGTTCTCTTCCTCCCCTAGCTTCTCCCAGTCAGCTGCTCGCAAGCCTTTTCAGAGTTTCATATTCACTACTGGCAGAGAGAAGTTTCAGTTGCATACCTACCTACTGTTCTTTTGTTTCTGAATTCTATCAACATCCCCGTATATTCCCTTCCTCATCCCTTTCAGCTTTGTCATTGTAAATTATTCAGTTTCAATAAATTTGGGTGGCCAAGCCCCCCTTTTCAGTAAAGAAAAAAAAAGACTACGACATGAAGAATAGTTCCTAATATGGTATATTCATCAAAAAAAAGTTCCTAATACAGTATGGATACCTCTGTAAATAAGGTCTTATGATTCATAACTTCCATATGAAATGTGCAGCACTTGGTTGCAGCTTATTATGATTGGACAATATCAATGTTGACTATTTACCAACAATTATATATGCCATGCCCCAAACCCAACACCCGGGTTGGCTACATGACACGACCGTACACTTTCTAGGATAGGACCCTAGAGAATATGTCAAGCCTGAAAAACTTATTACAACCTCAATGTCCATGAACATAATGATCTCATTTCATAATAAATAACAACTTGTATAAATTTTTCAGATTCATTCATCCTATCGGAAATAAGGATTTTCTATCTATTCATCCTTTCCACCTATGATCCTAACCGTAACTAAGTACTATGCAACCTAAAACTCTAAGAAAAATACAAGAAAAGATATGAGCTTTTCCAGCTCAATAAAAATTGCGAACCGCTACACCATAAGTATTAGAAAAATAATCAAATGAACAATACCAGATAAAATGAATACTATATTAATTCTCGAAAAGCTTATACAATTAACATGCACATAAGCCCTCATTTTCATCTTATCAAAGAAGCGCGCGCGCGCACACACATATATATATATATATATATAAATCTCAAATTTATCCAATCGTTTAACAATAATTTTTTATGTTCTATTATCTGTTTCTCATTAATTTGATTTCCAGATTTCATAGCAATATTTTTCTGGCTTTGATCATGACCTAATCTAAGACCGACAAATTTCCACGCATAAGCCTATGGACGTTATCCTATGTATAAGCTTGTGGAGGTTATCTCATGCGTAAGCCTATAGATCCAATCCCACACATAAGCCCATAGAGGCTATCTCATAACAAGATTAGTCCAAACCATAACTTATCCGTTTGATTTAAAGTTACACTTGTCAAATCAATTTTCATTTATACAGTACATTTCTCTCGAATTCAATATAACATTGTTCACGTTTTCATGTTTTCAATATCTAATACTTATACTATCATGCAAGTATAATCGTACTGGAAATTATGTAAAATATACTATCATACGCCAAATCAAATCTATCAATATAAATCATAATAAAAATCCAACAATGCAAATCAATAGCATGTATATAGACATTGTTGGGGAAAAAATGGACCACCCCACAAGCGCAAGCAAAGCACCCAAATCCAACAGCAAGGCCGAGCTCATAAAGGCCGCCGAGCTCAGAAGGCTGCCGAGCTCATCCAGGCCGAGCTCACAAAGGCTGCCGAGCACAGAACGCCGATCTCGTCGTCCACGTGCTGCAGCCATGCCCTGTAACAGCCTCACCGCACCATACTTCACTTGTTGACCATGCCATGACGTATCAACCAGGGACCATACCCTGCTACGACTGTCAGCGCCTCATCATTCCCAAGAATGGACTGCA
>JAOXJJ010000175.1:95409-109650 GCA_025769935.1 Phoenix roebelenii
GCTTCACATGAGTCGATTCCATTCAGCTGGCACAGACCTTTTCAAGCAATTTGAGCCGAATTCAATTTGCAGTCGTTTTGAGTTTCGAGGCACATTTTCTCAACAAAATGTACTTCTAACAAATTTCTGTGGGCGCCTTCAGTCTGGATTTGTTCATAATCTTCCACAGATGCTTCATCTTTAGAAACGAGCAGCTGGAGGAATATGTGAAAATTTTAGGTGAAAAAGGAGCTAAGACTAGAAGAGTTAGAGGCATTATCCAATACATTTATAAATAATCAATCGGCAGTATGTAAGATGCCCATAATCAAAGAGAAGCAATTAAACAAGCAAGCAAATATCTAAGGCCTTTCTCTTAACAGATACAAGGCATGTTATAATAAAGGCTCTCCTTCAAGTTAAAACTTGTCCGAGGTCAGTAAAAAATGTTACGGTAAAGTTTCAGAGATTGAAAGTCTATCTTATCATCCTTAAGGGGATCTAGGTCTGACAACAAGGTGCCTCATAATCTTAGGGGTGGCTGGGAAGCTCTTTCTTATGGCGTGCTGGTGTCTGCGGCTTGAGAGAAAAGCCAGTTTTTTTTTTATTTTTTTAAGAGAGAAAACAGGTTATTTACGAGAAAAGCCAAGAAAATATATACAAGAGGCAAACGGAGAAGGAATGTACAATGAAAAAAGAAGAGATTTTAGGCTATTCAGAGATATGAAGTTTGGCCCTCGTAAGCGTGCTGATTACTGACCTCATTTCAGTTGAGCTCTTCTTCCTCCCTTCAAGTTCACTGCTCTCCTTGCTTCTCTCCTTCCTACTCTGCTATTTTTCCTTACTTTTTTTTGTTCTTTTCCTTATCTCTTTCCCCTATTGAATTTCTTTGTTGGTATTTTATCTTTCTTAAAGAAATAGTTTAGGTGGATTTCCCACCATTTCTCTTGAATAAATATACTTTTCTTAAACATATATAAATAAAGAAAGAGAGATATGGACTTTGCTCCATTCGAGAAGAGAATGTATCTATTTCACCCATCTCTAAAATCAATAATAGAGCGTCCAAACTAAACATCTACTATTGTTCTTGATTTATACTACCAAAAATATCTATAAATTAAAAATCATATGATGTATAGGTCAGAGACCTTCAACATAAATGTTTTTTAATTTTTAGACATTTATTGTAGCATACATCATTATTAATGATGCGGATCTTTCATTTTGATGCTCTATTATTAATTTTGGAGTCAAAAGAAGTAGATACCCTCTCATTTCAAGGGGAGCAAAATCTATCTCGTATAAAAATAATGATTATTGTTTGATAGTCGATGACAACAATTTTCTCCTCAGTACAAAGAAGAAAGCACAATCATACATATATATTCAAAATATATCAAAAAGTGATGAGATAGATACAGATAAATCTTCCCTAATAAACTTATCACTAATTAGCATCAATGGTGAAAAAAAGGCAAAAGTAATAGACATGGTAAAACATTTGCATCACAAGAAGTTAAAATTAGCAAGAAAAGAAGTCTTAGCCGAAAGAAAAGCACCATCAATTTATCTGGGAGAACATCATATTTTGGGAGGATGCTTGGGTAGGTGCAGTCCCTTTCGCTCATTTATTTAATGACCTCTACAAAAGTGTGCTTAGAGTGAATTCCTCAGTGGCCTCTCGGTGGAGCTGGGGAAGGATGAAATGGTACATTAAGCTATTTGGTCCTTTGTCTATAGAACAAACTAAACAATTGGAGCTTTTATCCCGATTGTTGGAATCTTGTAGACCTTCTAAAATTGCTAATGCGCCTGTGTGGAAATTAACTAGCAATGGAACAAATACCGTGGGATCGTTCTGCAAATTTTTTAACCAAGCTGGCGCCCTTTGGCCTTTCTATAAATCCATTTGGAAAGCAGTAGCTCCTGAAAAGGTTAGGATATTTATGTGGCTGGTATTATAAAATAGATTGCATACTGGTGAAATCTTGGCACGTAAAGGATGGGGAATCTCTTTAGGCCACCCTTTGTGTTGTTCTAATGCTAAATCTGTATCACATCTATTCTTGAAATGGCCCTCTATTAGAAGCATCCGGTCTACTCTGAAAATACAGCTTAAATCCAGGTTTCGAAGAGCTTGGGACCAACTTATTTTGGCACTTTGCTGCCACATTTGGTTGGAGATGAACTCTAGACTGTTCCTTGGGACGAAATCTTCTATTAATGCTACTTTTTCTAAGGTGCAGCATACTTTCAGAAGTTGGGGTATCTTGTGTGGTGGAAAATCAAGTGACGGCCATCTTGCGCTCTGTGATGCCCTTTCTCCTTTGTTGTTATTGTATGGCCACTAATCTCCTGTAACTCCTCTGTATCTCATTCTCCTTTGCAATCTTTTTCTCTACTCATTTAATCCTGCTAGGAGAGGTTCCTCACTTCCTCCAGTTTATGGTCTAAAAAAAAAAAGAAGAAAAGCACCAGTTATTTACAGTGGGGTCAGAAGAAAAGACAATAAACAAAGTTAAATGAATTGAAAAAGGAAAATGAATCAACAACATGATAAATAATAATAACCTTACTAAATAGATCATCCCTACACCTGTTAATATAATTTTAGGATCACATAACAACTTGTATCAGCGAGTATCATTTTTCTTTGTTAGAATGATTCTATATCAACCTATATTATTATTTTTTTGTATGGAGTCTATACACGAATATATATAATTCCTAAGATGTACCGAATGTGCTAAAACAAAGATATAAAAATCTTTTTTCTCTTCTTTTTTTTGTTTTTTTTCTTCTCATACAAATATTTTAACATGGTATTAGAGCCATCGATCATTTAATCTGCCGTCACCATCTCTTTCATCTTTGTTGTGACTGTCGTTGTCATGTCTAGAATCTTTGAAGATCCTATTGTCGATCTATCGATCTTTGTTCTCGGATAAATCAACACTCGAAAATCCTCTATTTTTCGGTGGATCTGTAGATCTCCTGTTTTTTTGTAGATTCTCTATTTTCTAGTAAATCAACATTCGAAGATCTAATATTTCTTAGTAGATCTACATATCCTCTATTCTCGATAGATTAATACTCGAAGATACTTTATTTTCTAATAGATCTGCAACTCCTTTCCACTACTTTTCTCCTCAGCTTCAGATCTTCGGTCGTCTTTCCTCACCATCGCTCGACCCCTTTCTTTTCATCTTCAATTTTATTTGCTACTTCCGGCTCCTTCACCATCCAGTTTGAGGTCTTTTGCTCCTTTTCCATAGTGCTTCTATCTATGAGGATTATCAACCTTCATTTGCCTTCTATTTGAGCTTCATCCTCGCCGTACTATCATCTTCTATTCTTCTCCTTGCCACATCATCAGACAAATTGGCAGACATGTCTATATGTCATGTTAATAGGACACATCGACAGATACACCAGTTGGCTATGTTACCAGTCATATCGGTGGACCCATTAGTCTACCGCATCAGTTAGCTACGTCAGATCTGCCCTATTAGCTTCTAAAATGCTATATCAGCTTCTATTCTGCCATATCAAATTCTATATTGTCACATTAATTTGACATATTAGTCTACTATTTCGGCCTTTGAGTTGCTATGTTAACTTTTAATCTACTATATCAGCTTTTGAGCTATTATAACATCTCATATTCTGCCATATCAAGCTTTGTGCTGTCATGTTAGCTCTCGATCTACTACCACATCAGCTTCTGAGCTTTGAGCTGCTACTTCAGCTCTTAATCTAGTACGTAATTTCTAGGTACATTCGTGATCTAGTTTTCAAACTCAAGTTAGCGCCTATAGTACCATCTTAAGTTTGAGAAAGGATGTTAGCGTAATTTTAAGAATCACGCAACAACTTGTATCGGCGAGTATTATTATTTTTTATTAGCATGATCTTATATCCGTCTATATTATTTTTTTTGTATGGAGTCTGTACATAAATATTTATAACCCTGAGATGTACCAAATGTGTTAAAATAGAGATATAAAATCCTTTTTTCTGTCCCTCTTTTTCTTTTGTTTTTCTCTTCTCCTACAAATATTTTACCATCACTGGTAAAGATTCAAACTGCTAAGCTCTTTGGATTATACACAAAAAAAAAGTATTAAACTTAATGAATAAAGCAGAAATATACTCAGTTTAATTTCCTTTCTCAGTTTAGTTTCCATATGAGAGAACAATCCCTATTCTATGAGAGTGAAGTTTCGGCAGCAAAAAAAATGGTGGACCTAGAGATTAAGGAATAAAGGAACAAAATTATTTGTACATGACATGTAAAGATACAAACTTTTACAGAGTAGTAAATGAAACATATATTTACATAGGTCTTGGGGATGAAAATCATCTGAGTCATGGTGGCGGAGGTTGCCATAGATTCAAGAAGAAGAAGACCAAGGGAGCAAGGGAGCCCCTGTAGTTTAAGCCTAGTTGTTAGGGAAAATTACTCATTAGGCACTGCACGCTTTTTTTGCTACCGACCAGTGATCAGCGGGACCCAAAGGAAAAACGGAAGAAGAATTGGAGAGCCAAGCAAATTAGGACAAAAAAGTCAATACAGTTGGCTTGAACGGATGATCTGCATATCTGAAATTTATAGAAGATATGCTACTACATGCCAATGCATGACTCTTCTCAAAATTACATAAAAATTCGTGATTTGTTTTTTTCAAGTGGGAGAGTTTTTTTTTAAATTTAGTTTTTTTTTGTATTTACGTATATATATTTATAAATTATTTGTTATATATATATATTATACATATATCTATACCCTCTAATACTATTAAAAATAAATAATTTAAAATAAAAATAACTGAAATATTTTTATGAATAAATATGGAAAAAGATGATATATACGTAAATAACTTTACAAAAGTATAATTTTACTTAAAAAGATATATATGTAAAAAAAAATATTATTTTTTAAGAAACAGTAATTAGATGGGACCACCATTTCATTAACAAAAAGAGCTAAAACTTAAAAAACCTCTTTCATCGACAATTTCCGAGCATGCTCTCGTTTTTGGTAGTCCAGTGCATATCACTTCGATAAAGTCTGCCACTTCGGGTTACTCACCTTCAGCCCAAATAGAGGTGTATATAATAAATTTAGGGTCACGGCCTAGGATTTTGCGGAACCTCATCAGTCATGGTTCAATAAATTATCGATTTTATAAACTCGTTAGGTTCTGCAGATGAGGTCATCCGATAAAAGACTTTTATCCAATTATTTATTCCAGTGAGAAGTGCACGGGGCCGCCGCGCCGGTCGCCGTCCCCACCGCGCCGTCCCCTTCCCCTCCTCGCCGCTTCTCCTCCTTCTCTAGGTCAATGGCTCATAAAGGCGTTCTCTGAGATATCTTTCCGGCCCTATCGCAAGGGTTTGGATGCAATGAACCCCAAAATTTCGGATCTTGTCTTCTTTGGATTTTGGAGCTGTCCCCATTGGGTTTTCTCTTTAAGTAATTTTTCTGTCTCCTCTTCTTGGATGCAGTGAACTCCAAAATTTCGGATCATTCTTTTTTATTTGTTCCATTAATATATTTTTTTATTTTTCGGTGCCAATGATAATTGTCGGTGTTTTCTTGATTTTAAAAAGAAATGGACGGCATGCGTTCTTGGTTCTTGGACTGAGAGTCACGTTATAAAGATTCAACCTTTACTCCTTTTGATATTTAGTAGATCGATAAGGCTCTGTTTCACCCAGCTCTTCTTCCAGGTGTTCGGATTTTTGTTTTGTTTTTTTTGTTGTTGCAACAAACTATTTGTTTCATACGCGGTCCCGACGTTTCTTTGGTTTCAAAGACAAAGATCAGTTAGTCTGTGGTATGGGTGCCCTCTCATGCCATAAAAGTCTGCCATTCTTCTGATTCTATTAGAAGATAATGAATTTTGTTTCTTTAAGCCACTCCTCTAGCTTATCCATTAAATTTGTCGAGCTTCACTCTCTCTCTTTCGTGGTGGAATTGCAACAGAACCGGATGTCTTGGGGTTCTACGGGAACAAGAAAAAAAGAAAAGAAAAGTAAATGGTGTTGTTTTGTCCGATGATCGGATATTTGATTGTATTTAGATTTGACTGAAATTTTAGTATATTATTTTTAAAATTGAGAGTTACAGATTGAATGGTTTGGATCTTTGAAAAGCCTTCTCTAATTCTAAAATTATTTCAAGCATCAACACTTGATAAAATTTATTCCTTATTTTACTGTTTATTGTTGAAATCCGTCTGAATGTTCTTATTGTGGAAAGTCTATTATTCTAAATAGTGAAAATTTTTGTTCCTTAGTTTATTTTTCTTTACATAGAAGGGTTTTCACGTTAAAAATTGTATTGTCTTTTGTTTTCATAAAGATTATTGTTGTTTAGTGAGTAATATCTTATTTAATTATATAAAGAGGAAAAAAAGTTTGCAGCATCATTATTTTATGATTGCAGTGCCGTTTGGCAGAGTTGTTGGCAGTAGAGCTTTCGAAAGTAAAGCTTTTATAAAAAACTATTTGCTGTTTGATAACTATATTTCTAAAGTACTGTGAGACATTAATATGTATTTGGTAAATAAATTAAAACAATATTTTTGGTATGACAAAATGATCATAAAGGACATTGTATAGTATCATACAATTAAACATAATAAAATATAATATGTATTAATACATAAATATATAATATAGTATAATATTATGGTAATGTTACATAATATTATTACAATATAGTAATATAATATTGTATACTATAGCATAATAATATAACATAATTTGATATTATATAACATAATATATCTACATATTATGATATAATGTAATATCATATTATATTTATAGTATAATACAGTAATAAATATATAAAGTATTATAATTATTATAATTATATAAATGAATATTATCATTTTCTATAATTATTATATTTTATTATGGATATTTTGGTCCAAAAAGAAAAAAAATTATAACTCAAAACAACTTTCTGACAGGGCCTCAAAGTGCTTTTCCGGAGAAGCTCTATTTGGAGTTTCTTCCAAAATGCCGTTTTAGCTTTCTAGCAAAGCTATAACAGCTTTTCGATTTTTTTACCAAACACTCCTATTCCATCTAAAAGTGCTTTTGAAGGCCCAGACAATGGGGCCTGCATTTTTTTCCAACAAAGTGGTATCAGAGCAGGTTGGTAGTGACTGAATTTTTCTTGTGTTGATTAAATGGAAGAGCATTTAGGTGGCACTATAGTTAAACTCACATCTTCCAATTATTCAATTTGGAAGCCCAGAATGGAAGATTTACTATTTTGCAAAGATTTGTATGATCCTATTGAAGAAGTTAGTATCAAACCAAGTAACAAAACTCTGCAGTAGAAGAAACTAAATAGGAAGACGGTTGGTTTAATCAGGCAGTAGATAAATAATAGTGTTTATTCATTATGTTTCTATAGAGACTAATGCCCATAGTTTATGGAAGAAAATTAGAGAGTCTTTATGAGGCATTCATGATCAGAAAGCTTCTGAATATGAAGTATAAGGAGGAAAGTTCAGTGGCCGAGCATTTGAGTTGATTTTAAGATGTGGTAAATTAGCTAAATGCTATAAAAATAATGTTAAATGATGAGTTGCAGGCATTGTTGTTGCTCAGCTGCTTACTTGATAGTTAAAAAACTCTCGTTGTATCACTTAGTAATTTAGCTCTTAATGGTATGGTAATTTTGGAAATAGTAAAAAATAGTATGCTTAATGAGGAGACCAAAATAAGAGAACATGGTGTGATTACACAGTCAAAGGCATTGGTTACAGAAAGGCATTGGAGGAGTAAAACTAGAATCTTGCAAAATTCTAACAATTATGATAGATAAAGGAGAAGGCCCAAATTCTAAAAAAAGATAAAATATGTTTATTATGGCAAGCCAGGGCACATGAAAACAGAGTACAGAAAATTTAAAAGAGAGCAATCAAGGAGGTGAAGAAAAGAAGAAAGAAAATGATACAACAACAGTTGCATCTAATGGTGATATTGGTATTATTTATGATGATGCCTATGTAAACCTTACATGCCAAGATTTTACTTGGGTTGTTGACTCAAGTGGCTCTTTTTATGTTACTTCTCGATGGGACTTCTTCACATCCTACACTAGTGGTGATTTTGACAGTGTCAGGATGGAAAATGATGGAGTAACTAGGATTGTGGACATGGGAGATGTTTGCTTGAAAACCGACATTGGGTGTCACGTCCTGGATCTGGATCCGTGACACGGCCGTGCTATTGCCGACTATCGCCCACAATAGCACGCAGCCTCATACAGGGGTAGAAGGTAGCCAAAAGAAGTCAAACTTTTATGTACTAAAATAAGTGCAGTACAACCTTTAAGGCTGATACAAAAATACAGAACTTTTATACTGTCTAGATATACAAAAGTATGTATGCTTCACCCAAAAATAACGAAGCTCTGTTGCAAATGAAAAATACATCTGATGGCGATCACTGGTGAGGATCTAAAAGAAAAATGTAAATAAATCGATATGAGCTATACGACTCAGTAAGTAATCTCGCATAATCTTATCGGATCAACCAATATGTTAAACAAGTTTAAACAGGGTTTGAGAAGCTCCCATGTATACTATCTGACAATTCATCATAATCACATATTTATACTAAGAATCAAGCAGTACTTTAAGTCAACCTATATGCTTGACATGTTTAAACAGGGTTTGAGAAGCTGACATGTATGCTGAGTAATTAAAGCAGTATTTTAAATCAACAATAATTTTCATAAAATATACATATGAAACCGTGCCCCGGCATGTGGTCCATACTTTCGGATGCTACTGCGAAGTCATTCTCGGCCACTAGCGGGGCCAACTCAGTTATTAGTCAGCTACTGGCGGGGCTGGCTCAGTCATTCTCGGCCACTAGCAAGGCCAGCTCGGTTGCAGTCGGTCAGTAGAATCTTTGAGCCCATTTATAGTGCCTCTTGGCTAGATACAATTTCGCTACACTAACTTGCATGCATGATTAAAATATCATGCATAATCATGGTGCATACATGGCCATAATTCATGAGATCAGGCAAGTTACACACTTTTCATAACATATCATGCATGAAGTATATACTTGAAAAAATGCTTAGGAAATATTAATAAACATGACATGATCCATAATAGGATTAGGGCAGGTTACTTACAATAACTTGTTATCCACTCCTTAAGTCCAGATGACGGATCTTTGATTCCTAAAACCATAATGTAAGAATCAGTTCATCCTACCATGGACTTGTTTGGATCCCAATCAAAGGTCTTAGCCCAATTTAATTTACCTAATTAGAAGCCTTTGGGGTTCAATTTAAGTCAATTTGGGTCTACATGGTTTAATTGGGCTTTCAAAAAAAGGGTTGGGTCTGATTTAACAATAATTGGGCCTGTTGAGATTAACAGGGCATGAATGGGGTTCAGACCCAGCTCAATTGAGCTTAAATGGGTTCGAGTTTAACCCAATTTGCTTAATTGGGTTCGTTCAGGCTTAGTTAGGTTCAAACCTGATGCTATTTGGGTTTAAACAGACTCATTTCATTCAATTGGGCTTGGTTCACCTTTTTATTGGGTTTACCCAAGCCCATTTCAATTTATTTAGGCCTAACGGGTTTCAGACCCGAACTTGGATTCGACCCGTTAGGCAACCCGTTAAAGGGTTTCTTCTGGGGTTCCAGAGGCTTCGGCCTCTTTCGTTCGTGCCTTTCTCTCTCCTCCGGTTCCTTCGTCTCTCTCGTTCTTCACCGAAACCCTCCCATTTCGGCCGAAATCCCTCCCCGGCCTCCTCCGGTCCCTTTCTTCTTCCCTCGCCGCCTTCCGGTTCCTCTCCTTTCTCTCGCCGGCGACTGGGGAGACGAGGCTTCCCCGATCCTCCGGCCGAGGCGGTGCTTCCCCTCGGGGCAGCGGCGGTGGTAGGCCGCCCCTTCCTCTTCTCCGAACTGATGCCCGAGAAGTGGAGGAGGGCCGGGAGGTGGGGATCGAGGCCGGATCTCCCCCGGAAGGTCCTCACCTGCCCCGACCACGGCGAGGTAAGGCCGTGGTCCGAGGTAAGTATTTTTTTTTTGTTCTTCTCCTATTTCCGTTTCCCCTTCTCTCTTTTCCTTTTTCTTTTCAAGAAATAACGCCACCACCTCTTCGCCGGCGAAGAGGTGGGGCTCGGCTGAGGTTGGTGGCCTTGTGGCCACGTTTGTCGCCGGCTCGGCCAGACCCGACGGCCCTTGGTTGCCCCTCAGCCTTAGGGCAGCCGCGGCCGGGGGAGGGGCCGCGGTGCCCTGTCACCTGCTGGCCGAGTCTGGTTGGGCTCGGCCCGGGTGGACGTCGAGCTTGGGCATGGGCCATCCTTAGGCCGGCTTGCGGCCTGTGGGTCCGGCCCGTGGCCCTTCTCCTATCTTCCCCCAGTGCCGATCTTCTTTTGTGCCGGTCTTCCTCTATGTGCCGATCTCCTCCCCTCTGTTTCATTGATGAAAGAGAGGGGAGAACACTCCACAGAGGAGTTTCTCCACCCCTTTTCTTACTTAAGACCCTACTCATAGTGGCTCTTACCTTGCTTTGGCTGGTCGAAATTGGGCAGCACCACCTCAGCGAGCTCCCTCCTTCCTCTCCTAGGGCTGCAAGGTTTCTTCTGCCTCCAGCTCCAAGGCTCAGCTCTCTGGTGCAGTATATCCGGAGGGTTAGAGGTTTAAGAGGGTATATCAAAATCGGGGGTTAGCAATCTTAAGGGTTATAAATATTTGGCTTAGGATTTGACCCCAAGGAGAGGTGGCATCCTCTCCTTCCTCACTGCTCTGGGAGCCACCAGCTGCCCCCCTTTTCAGGCCAGCTCAGTGCTCAGCTACCAAGGGGGAGGAGGTGGTGGGCTCCCGTTTTGCATGGCTGTGGGCGTCTCTCCATTGGCCAGCTGGTGGTCCTGTCCTTTCAACCCTTAGGTGGGAGATGGCAGTCTTCCATGGCTGCTCTTCATGGGCCAGCATGACCCACTAACCCCCCCGGCCCAATACTCTTCAACTGGGCCCTAGAAGTATTGGGCCCGATCTGTATTGGGCTCGGATATTACATTGGGTGTCAACTATTGCAGAAAAATATGGGACATGTTTCATATATCCACCTCCACTTGATCTCTACTGGAGTACTTGATGATGAAGCTTGCCGCAACCACTTCGATGAAGGAAAATTGAAGCTTATTAAAGGTTGCCTAGTGGTAGCAAGAGGAAAGAAATCAAGCACACTTTACATGATGCAAGCAAAATTGTGCAATGGGAAGGTGAATGCAGTTGAAGACTCCGTTTAATTATGGCGTAAGCAGGTTGGACACATTAGGGAGAAGGAACTTAATATTTTGGCCAAAAAAAAACTTCTTTCTATAAAAGGTATGCCCCTCAAGACTTGTGCTCATTGTTTAGCTGGCAAACAACATAGAGTTGTATTTTATAAATCCCCTCCATATAGAAGATCACATATTTTGGATTAAATTCATACTGATGTTTGCACTATGGATGCTAGGATTCTTGGTGGTGCTTTATATTTTGTTACTTTTATTGATGATCATTTCAGAAAAATATGGGCCTTTGGTTTAAAATTTAAAGTTCAGGTGCTCGATGTATTCAAGCATTTTCATGCTAGTGTTGAAAGAGAAATGGGAAGACGCTGATTGCCCGACATGCAGTTCGATTCATGATGGAGCTGTAGGGGTTCTGAAGTTAGACCATGGTGGCTAGATATGGTCGGATGGGCCTTGTGGGGTTGATATGGAGTGGGCGCATATGCTCATTCATGTGGCGAGAGATCGCGAGGTACCTGCCGATAATTGTGGAGAACACTAGATGGTTGATAGGTGATGGGCGGAACATCAATGTGGCTGGTGACTCGTGGGTGGGCGCCCTCCCTTTGAAACTCTGGCCGACTATGGTTGATGTCGAGACAGTGGAGGGATTGCAGGTATGCGACCTCCTCAACCCTGGCGGGGTAGCTTGGGACGAGGCTAGGTTGGGTCATATGTTCGGAACACACCTTGCCGAGAGAGTCCGATCCCTTCCGAACCCGGAGTGTGCGGGTCCTGACATTTGGGCGTGGAGTACCTCGAGCAGGATTAGAGTTAGGGTGGGGGAGCTTTCTCGGGCGCTCCGATAGGAGCATGAGCTGGGGCCGAAGTGTGCTTGGATCTGGCGCCTGGTCTTTCACCCGAGGGTCACACTGTTCTTATGGAGGGTGGTTTGGGATCGGCTTCTGATGAGAGCAGTACTCAATGAAAGAGGCTTGAGGATTCCCTCAAAGTGCGGGGTGTGCGGGGTTGATGAGACGGTGGACCATGCACTGTTTTAGTGCACATGGGTGAGGGTGACATGGCTTTTAGCAAGGTTGTTGCGGGAGGGTTGGTCTTAGGAGGACCAATTCTTAGGGACCATCCGTCGGTGGTCGAGCAACCCTCTGATACGCTAGAAGACGGTTAGAGCGACTTGCACAGCATACCATATCTAGCTGGCAAGGAATGCTTGAACTTTTGGTGAGCATAGCATGTCGTTAAGGCTCGTAGCGGATAGCGTCCAGGTGCAGGCGGCAAAGATTAGTCATGCTTTCTTCTTAGACAAGCCTTTGATAGCTTGGGATATATGGGGTTTTCATTGTGCCTTGGTAGCATCCCGTACGGTGTTCTTCACCTGGGAGGCCCCACCCTCTAGCTTCCTCAAGGTCAATTTTGATGGGTCGGTACTGAATGGAGGCACAAAGGGTGGAGCGGGTTTCATTATTAGAGACCTGAACTCTAGGATTGTGGCAGCGGAGGGCTGTCAGTTATTCGATTGCACAGTCCCTGGTGCGGAGTTGAGGGCAGCTTGGGCGGGTCTTCGATATGCTCAGTGTGTGCTATCAGCTAGTTCAGTCATCTTGGAGGGTGACTTAGCCACAGTCATCAGTTGGGTTTAGGGGATCCAAGGGTCGCTGCCGGTGACCATCCATTGCCTCATGACATCTGAATGATGATGAAGGATGGAGGGGTTGTCCAGGCTAAGCATGTATTTAGAGAAGCCAATGAGGCTGCGGACTAGGTGGCTACCTATGTGGCCAACCATGCCAGCAGTACCGTGTGGATAGGGGATAGGGAGTTGCCTCAGGAGGTCTGTGATATTCTGTTTTCTGATCTTATTGGGTGTATCTGTGCACATGTTGTATGAATTACCCATCGTAGCAAAAAAAAGAAGGGAAGACAACTAAAGTGTATTCGAGCAGATAATGGTGGTGAATACAAATGTCCATTTGAGAAATATTGTCGAGATCATGGCATCAGACTTGAGAAAATTGTTTTTAAAATACCTTAAGATAATAAAGTTGCTGAAAAAATGAACCGTACTATTTGTGAAAAAATTCGGAGTATGCTCTCTCATGCTAAGTTGCCTAAATTCTTTTGGGGTGAAGCAATGAGTGTGGATCTTATCCCCCCCAAGCGACACCCTGAGGGTTCGAATCTGCAACCTCGCTCTGATACCACTTGTTGGATTAAGCGCTTACCATCCAACCAAAAGCAATTGCTGATAGTAGAGGCGCAACTTTATTTCCTTAAGCCGAGGCTAACCACCGTAGGGCACCCCCCATGATTATCAACGGCAGAGCAGGGCCCCATACTAAGCGATAGGTGGGCATGAGGGGTTTTGCAATATGCTTCATAAGCACATCGGCAGGCTGGGCTGTCAAACACCGATGCCACTATGTAGCCTCCATAAGCCACACGTGGCAGCAAACCCCAAGGGGGGGCTGAGAAAAATCCCAACACTTTCTCCTTCAATTCCTCTTCAAGATGATGTACCAGAAAGAGTGTGAATTGGGAAAGATGTATCATATGATCACATGAGATTGTTTGGCTGCAGGGCATTTATTCACATTCCTAAAGATGAGAGACCCAAGCTTGATAGCAAGTCTAAACAGTGCATCTTCTTGGGTTATGCATATGAAGAGTTTGATTGCAAATTGTGGGATCCAGTTGATAAGAAAGTCATCAGAAGCAGAGATGTATTTCTAGAAGACTAGACTATTTAAGATTTTGAAAAGTTTGAGAAGCCAAAGTTTGTTAGTAGAAATTATATTGATCTGGGTCCAGTGCCTTCAACCATGATGAATAATTGTTGCCCAAGGTGACAACCCAAGGGGGGGGGGGTGAATTGGGTCTTTTAATTATTATGTTCCCTAATTTTTACTTTGAATTGAATGCAGTGGGATGATAAGATGTTACTTACTTAAGCTCTAGGTAATT
>JAOXJJ010000175.1:109750-124092 GCA_025769935.1 Phoenix roebelenii
ATCATAACAGATTGATATATTATGTTAAATAATTTAATATAAATTATTATTCTATAGTACATAATATTATAGTACTATATTATAATAATATTATATTACATTATATTAATATTATATTATATCATATTTTTATATAATATATATATTATATTTTATTATGTTCCGTTGTATAGTACTAGTAATGTTCTTTATGACCATTTTGTCACACAAAAGTACTTTCTCAGTTTATTTACCAAATACATGTTAAAGTGCTACAAAACTTTAGAAATATAGTTACCAAACAGTAAACAGCTTTTTATAAAAGCTCTACCTCAGAAATTTCTACTTCCAAAAGCTCTGCTGCCAGCAACTCTCCCAAACAGAAACTTATTCCGATGAGAAGTGCACGGGCCGCGGCGTCCGTCGCCGTCACCCCCGCGCCTTCCCCTTCCCCTCCTCGCCGTTTGCCCTCCTTCTCTAGGTCAATGGTTCATAACGGCGTTCTCTAAGATCTCTTTGCTCTCCGGCCGTAGTTTTAGATGATTCCTTTTTCTTTAAGGTCTCACATGGAGTTGCGACGTTGCGGTGGCGAGGCTGGCGTCGCGGCGGAGCTCGATATCTCATATCTTTCCGGCCCTCTCACAATGGTTTGGATGCAATGAACCCCAATATTTCAGATCTTGTCTTCTTTGGATTTGAAGCTGTCCCCATTGCGTTTTCTCTTTAAGTAACTTTTCTGTCTCCTCTTTTTGGATGCAGTGAACTCCAAAATTTCGGATCTTTCTTTTTTATTTGTTCCATCAATATGTTTTTTATTTTTCGGTATTTTCTTGATTCTGAAAAGAAAAGGACGGGATGCGTTCTTGGTTCTTGAGCGGAGTGAGAGTCATGTCATAAAGATTCAACCTTTACTCCTTTTGATATTTAGTAGATCGAGGAGGCTCTGTTTCACCCAACTCTTCTTCCTGGTGTTCGGATTTCTTTTTTTGTTGTTGTAACAAACTATTGGTTTCATATGTGGTCCCGATGTTTCTTTGGTTTCAATTGTTATAGAGCAGAAGATCAGTTTGTGGTATGGGCGTTCTCTTGGAGTCACTCAAGCTCATGCCATAAAAGTTTGCTATTCTTCTGATTCTATTAGAAGATGGTAATGAATCTTGTTTCTTTAATCTGCTAAGCCACTTCTCTAGCTTATCCATTAAATTTGTCGGGCATCGCTTCACTCTCTCTCTCTCTCTCTCTCTCTTTGGTAAATTTGGGCTTCTCCACCCTATCTCCTTATTTTAATGCAAGAAGAAATCATATGTGACCTGGTTTCTGGGTGGGGTCAAATCTTAATGTATATAATAAACTATGATGAAAATATATTTTATTACTATGAGCGTTGACTAGTGTTTGCTCATCGTGTTTCATTGTGACGGCCCTATTGTGGCTTCTCTCTTATATGTTTTGGTAAAATGTTTCTGTCTTGTTGTAGTATATGAATCATTCCTACACGCCTATTAGCAATTTGAGCTTTTGGTTTTACTTTGGTTTTTCCCTGTGAGTATGTCTCTGCTAGAAGTGGCCTTTTGATTTGAGCATTAACATGTATTTTTATGTTTGAAAGTATGTTTCTTTGGAACAGTGTTTCTACCTGTTTTAAGTCTATTTTTTCTTTGAAATACTGCTTCGTTCTTGTTGTAAGTTTAATGTTTTCTGAAGTGATACAATATCTCTGGTTTTTGGTCTTTATCTTTCATTTTGTGTGCAACTACATTATTTACAAGGAAACTTTGATAAATGAATTAGACATGGTATTTTGATATTATGATCCGAGCACTTTAGGAGCTTTGGATATGGACTGTGAAGCAGTTTTTCAAGTGAAGTCATGCTAATGCGATAGAAAGACCATCTTCCTTGTCAATTGGGAAGCATTGATGAAAAATTTACTTTCTTTCTTTTTTCCTTTTTATTGATGGTCTGCTCCTGTTCTTAAGTTAATATGGATCTTCGATTCATTCCTTTTTTTTATAAGGTCTTCGTCACCTCTACTTATGATTTATTTAATGTTATGGGCTGCAGTATATTTGCCATCTTGGTCAATTTCAAATTATGATCTGGCTGCTGCTTTAGTGATCAAATTGATATCAGTCAAGATATGAGAGAGAAAACAATTGATTAAATAATATACAAATGAAGTAGCACCATTGCTGAAGATTATGTGAAGAATACTTTGTGCATTGTTAAAGTATTTAAGATAGGAACTTTTCTACTCTATCAAAATCATGCTATCATATTCATGTCTTAAATTTTGGTACCATGAAATCTTTCTTAATGTTATTCATGTAGTTGCTTGCTTGGTTGCTGTGCTATTTTATGTGTGCATGCGTATGTGTTTTATTTTTGCACTTTTGTTCTTAATGTACTTGAATCTCTAATTCTCAACTCTGTATTATTAATATTTTTATTGGCACAATAAATTTCCACAATTTTGCCAACAGTAGCATGTAGGTTTTAAATGTCATTATTATGAGCATGTTGTCTGAAGCTTTTTGAACTTGAGAAAGTAAATTGAATTGTTGTGTTATTATGATCATTTTCTTTCATTTGCATTGATAGGAGCGGTTGAAGGGGATCAGACATGAGTTATCAGACTGAAACTGCAGCCACTAAGCATGAGGTTGTTTATCTAGCTCTGCAGTTTCTGCTAAAATGTTGTTGAACTGCTAAATGTAAATAAATTAGTGGTTTTGCTGAAGAGATAAGCAGATGTACTTACATAATCGTGCAGGATGGGTATATTGCTATGACCGCCAGCTGGCTTCGAGGAAATGGATGCTGCTTCTCATTTGATAGCATGTTAACAATTGAAGATTACTATGTCTACCTCTTTCCAGTATGTGTCGATCTGCCTTGCCACTATCAATTTGATGCATTCAGTTATTAGTATTATTTGGTATAATTTTGGCTCTATAATACGTCTCATTTGGATGTACTATGTTCTATTTTCTGTCCTGTTTCTGCTTTGCTGTTTTCTTGCAAACTATCTTTCTGGGAGAAATCTGTCTCCTTGCTTATAGAATTCGTTGTTTTGATTGTTTGCATGCAATTTTGTTTTCTTCTTTTGAAATGGTTGTGATTCTGCAGCTTTCCGCTGACACTATGATTTCATATGCATCAATGAAATTATTGGTTGGCTATTCGGCCCATACTCAAAGGAGAAAAAAAAAAAGAAAACATAAAATTATCGTTTTATTTCTACTAAAACCTGGAGAGGGAAGCTCTTTAGTTGTCTGCTCGCAAGTGAAGTCAAAGATTGATGGCCTCTGCAAATGACCAGTTTTCAGCTGAGTTTTTCTACAATATGATTATGTCTGTAGGCCATCTTCAGTGAGGGAAAACTTTTCTTATAATGTGTTCCTGTTAAATTAATTACAATATCTTCTCCTTGGACCATCACCAACTTAGGTTACAGATCCATGTTGACATGAAAAAAACTGCTTGAAAATTTTGTCTTGATATGCATGCTAATGAAAATTCGCAGTGATTAAATTCTTAGATGAAATCTAATGGCATCTGGAACTCAAGGCTTTTTGAAACTATGGAAATGCTCTATTCTATGACTTAACAAATTAGTCAGGGGATTCAGCCCTCTGAACTTTTGCATGTCCATTTAAATTTCTAAACAAGAGAATTGTATATTATAGTAGATATTCTTTGTTTAGTAGTAGGAAAACACTTACAAAGGGCAAATAAAATTTTTCATTTCTGGATGGAATTTGTATTCCTTTTTTTTTTTGCTGCAATGGGCGACTCACACCACTCTAGTGTTAATACATCCAAAAAAATCAGTAAACACTGCGTCCTACAAGGCCCTTAGCAATTGTGCCTTTTCCGTCTAGAGCACCCCACTAGAGTGGTCTGCCACAAAGGAGACCATCCGGTCAGTGGCACCATTCACCTTCCTGTAGATGTGCCTAGCTTCAAAGGAGACATCCTCTCGCTAAGCTTTAGATATCTCGAAGCAGGGGATGGATCCGAACCTCCCTTGCATGCCTCTATATCTAACCAACCACTATAGCTGAGTTGCCTTCCAACAAAATGGCATCAGGTCTCAATATGCACTGGGCATGGCTGAGGCCGGCCTAAGCAACTCTCAACTCTGCTCCAGAAATCGAGATGTCAAAGATCGGACTTCCACCTGCTGCCATCACTCTAGAGTTCGAGGCTCTAATCACAAAATCTACACCACCCCTCTTACCACCATCCAACACGCATTCATCAAAATTGATCTTGAGGAAACTTGGAGGTCAGGGCTCCCAGGTAACGAACACCGATCGAGATGCTACAAGAGCAAAGGTAGAGTTCCAGGTGGCTCGAGCTATCAAAGGCTAACCATAAATGGAATTTGTATTCCTTTAAAGAATTGTTTTTTATGTTGTTAAACTGAAATATGCAATTTTTTTAGCAACATAACAGAATGCACTATGAAATGTATTGATACAAAATTCATGATCAACAAATATTAAATTAATTCTTGAGTAATTTCCTGAGTTTTTCTCCTATTGCAGAGGTAGCACCCGACAAGAGTACTGACACTTATTTATCAACCTTTTGCCCTTGGGCCGCATGCCATACTAGCATATCATGAAGCAAAACTTGACAGGAGAAACCGCAAAGATGGATATGCTCTGTTCTTTTTAAGTTCTCTCCTAGTAATTGCGGCAGGTATCTCAGTTATACTTTGAATCATCCATGTAAAATTTTTAATGTTGTAACTGTTTAGGATTTCTTAAATCAAGATGAGTTATGACATACCATCTTTCCATCATAGTTAGATGTTGCAACATCTGGAAAAGGTGGGATTGGAGTCTTTATTGTTATATGCACCATTTCTGGAGCATTTGGAGCTGCTGATGCCCACATTCAAGGGGGGATGATTGGTGATTTGTCCTTGATGTGCCCGAAATTTATTCAAGTTGGACGTTGGCAAATGGCATCCTACTTACTCTTTTTAAATTTTTCGTAAGTACATCATAGTCACATACATGAATTTTTTTTGTTTAATGTCAAAACACAGTCCTTGGCTGGATTGGCGGCAGCAGGGGCGCTAAACTCTACTTTGAGGTTAATTACATAGGCAGCTTTTGAGCACACCCAAGATGTTCGGTTCATGCTAGCACTGAAGTAGAATATTTACTGTGGATTGCATTTTAGACTTCTAAATGAAATGATATGTGCACCTAGGATGACTGAGAACTTTGACCCACCTGGATGATTATACTATTCTCCTTTCTTTAACTCTGACCTCACTAGTCAGCAGCATGTCCTCAAATTGGTATACGTATTAACACATAGAATATCTGTTTGTGTGTGTGAATGGAATGACTTGTTGATGTATTCTAATGAAGCACTTGCTTAAAGTTACCTTGTTGAGTTCTGATGGCTGAAGCTCCCAGCTTCTCATTAGATATTGAAGTAAAAATTTGTAATTGTTTAAGCATATAAGAATATACCTCAGATTGATTTCGATGTCCACACTACCATGGTTGTTACCTAGGCTTGATAAGAAGTATCAAATGACTGCTCATAATGCCCTTCAGATAATGAACCCTGCCATGTGCTATTGATCTCTTTTTGAGACCTTGTAAACCGCTGTCATGAATAGTGGATATATTACACCTGAGAATTCTCATATCAATTCTTATCCCTATTCCCTAGTATTTTTAACGATAAATTTGAATCTTTAGTCTGTCTCTAAGCATCACTTCTAATTTCTACTTGAGGTGATGTTTCTTGCAATTTCAGTAATTTTCGAGCTACGATGTATTCTTCTCTACGCATTTATCTTCCCTGAATCGCTGTTTGTGAAGTATTATTGTTCGAAAGCAGCTTCAGAAGGATCTATGACAGTTTATGCTGACCTTGCTGCTGCTGGCACTCAAAAGCAGCATGATCAAGTCGATGTCTTGCTGATGGTTTTACAACAATCCAAGTTCGTAAACATATAAAGTACTTTTTTGAAAAAGCAAAGATAGGTCTTCTTGTTTACTTACATATTTGTTGCAGGATGAGGACCCAAAACTTTCAGTGTGTTTGACCAGCAAGCAGTTGTTATTAGAAAACATTGACCGTGCAATTGATATTTATCTGATGTATGTGTTGACCTTATCAATTTTTTCCAGGATTTGCCTGAGGATATTGGATCCCACAGCTTGGGGTCATAGTGAGTGTGCTTGTTGGCAGACTATTATGTTCTATTATATTTTCAGTTTCTTTATAATTTTTCATAAATGCCAGCAATATTTTATTGCACGACTCATGCTTGCATAGTACTTTAGTGTTAGCGTTGTAAAATGTAGAACCCTGATTTAATGATTTTCCTTTCCTATCTTTCAAGTTGTGGATCAAGATATAAGAGAGCGATCAAAACATTCTGTTCCATCGTAGCTAACCGACAATATGCATCATTAATTTTGGTTTTCATTCAGGTATGCGCTTCTCTTGACTGCGGCGTATAATTTGTGGGCCTCATAGGGAGATATGTACCTCTTTTGACATGGATTAGCTGACATCAAGGAAAGACCTAATGGCTGCAATTCTTTCACGTTTCTTGCTTGTTCCAGCATTCTACTTCGCAGTGAAGTATGGGGACCAAGGATGGATGATCATGTTAACATCATTCTTAGGACTAAGTAAGGATTACCTTACTGTCTGTGTTCTTACTGCAGTGCCCGAAGGATACAGCTGGGTTGGTGAACTTGACCTTGATATTGTATCTATCAGTAGAAATCAAATATTGTTCTAAGTAAATGCTATCTTTTTTCACTTAGATATGGGTGGATTTGATTGTGCAGGGACCTGAGCAAAGTGCATTAGGAACTTGCATGCTTGTGCTGTCTCCTAGCAGGTATATTCTCAGGAGTTTTTCTTGTTTGGTTGTGGCTCATAGGGAAGGGCTGGTGATGCTGCCGCACCAACAACTAAAGTCTATGCTAAACAGTTTATTTACTTGCACATAAAAAAATGTCCTGCAGTTTTATTCTACATTTTTTATAATCTATGTTAGACCAT
Source organism: Phoenix roebelenii (assembly GCA_025769935.1). Classification (NCBI taxonomy): domain Eukaryota; kingdom Viridiplantae; phylum Streptophyta; class Magnoliopsida; order Arecales; family Arecaceae; genus Phoenix; species Phoenix roebelenii. The sequence continues at coordinate 116,786 of JAOXJJ010000175.1, forward strand.
AGAATTGAAAGAGTTCTTTTGAGCTCCATTGAATTAAAATTGTTCTTGGTCTTTGACTTCGTTATTTTTCAGTAAATTAAGCAGCTAGCTGAAATGCGCTAAAGAGACCTGATTGTTCCTTCAAATTTATTTGGCATTGAAATTTTGTTCATGAGATAAAAATTCAATGCAAGTTTCTTGTCTCCACCTTCATGGTAAGATTACATACACACACATCTGACATGATTTCATAGATAAGGCTTCAATCAAAATAGTGCAAATAAAGTAGCGTCTGTAAGACTGCAAATGGGTCAGATTGACTAGGGTTGATCATGGGTCGCGCTTCGGGTCTGGACTCTATTCATTTTTAATCGGGCATGGAGTCGGGCCTATATAAAATTTGACATTCATGATCAGCTTTAAGGTTTACCCATGACCCAATCCGACTCGCTTAGACTCGATTCGACTCGATTTAAAGGACCTGTGGGGCCGAGCAGGGTTCTAAAATTGGAGCCATTTCGTTTTTTGGGTCTGGTTGGGTCGGATTTACTAAATTCTAACCTGACCCGACCCGTTTGGTTTTTGAAAAAAAATTGGGTTTCTTACCCTACAGCCCGACTTGACCCCAACCCGAACCCGGTATATCATTAGGGCCTGCATGGGTGCTTAAAGATCTCTAACTTTCTAGTCCTCTAATCTCTTCTTGTGTTTGAGGATGAGAGAAACAAAAGAGGCTGTCTTTTGTGTATTGTCGAATGGCATGAATTTTACATTAAGGCTTACATTGGTTACATTAAATGGAAAATACTATTCTCTTAAGAAGGAAGTTCAGACTAATGAAGGCAAAATAGAGTATAATTTTGCCATTGGAAGAAGATGGATTCATGGTGAGTCCTTTGCAGTTGTTGAACTTTGTCATGTGTCATTATCAAAACTATATTTCTCATCTTAGCCCATGCATGCTTTTCTAGTGGTATGCTTAGAAAAAATAGTAGTAGATGCATTTTAACAAATTCAGAAGATGTCACTGTTGAATAAAAAGGATTAGCATAGATGCATTTTTTTTCTAATAAAAAAAAATATTGCATACATGAATTGAAAATTTTTCTTGTAGCTAACAAGATTGAGCCTATCATTATTAGGTTAGTTTGTAATAGCATCAATTATTGATGCTTAGGCACTTTCACTTATATAGTCCTGCATAATCTGCTTCATGTAGTTTTCACTTATTGCAAAGGAAACTAAGAACAGAAACTGATAAGTACAGAGATCTAACCTGGCCCTGGCCCAATCCGAATCCGATATGGATCCGAATTTTTTGGGTTAGGGCGGGGTTATCCATGGACCCAACCCAACCTGAACCGTTGGTCAGAAATTTTAACTATGGATCCGATTTTCTATTGAGTTGGGTCTGGATCCAACATTAGAATCCGAATAATAAAGCAAGTTGGGTCAGGGTCACTCATGACTTTGTTCAATCCGACCAATTTGCACCTCTAAGTGTGTGTCCTATAAGGATTGGGCATATAGTGCTCTTTGTTAAGAGATATCTTCTTTTTTTCCCTCTCTGTCATCAATTCTCTTTTATCCATTGGCTGAGTGGATGAGTTTGGTTTTCACATTCCAAGTTGAGCTTACATGCTAGCTTTTAGATTAGGTATTTCTAACATTTAGCCTTTTGTCTCATTCAAGTAGCATGTAAAATCCTAGATAAACTTCTTCCAAACTGATCATATAGCAAGATTCCTATCAAAATATGGGGAAAAAATGGATTTTCGGTATGTCCATTTTAAAAATCCCTCCAATCACCTGCAAAAAAAAGAAAAGGTGTAGCTTTTTTCTCTGATGTCGAGTTTTCACAAGCAATGGCATTTTAATGAAGGGATCTAAACACGCTAAGTGCTCTGATTGGTATGTTTGTTCAACTCCTGATGAGTTCTGAACTTTCAGTCTGCATTTAGGGCTGCAACTAAATGCTGATCAGTTCTGAATTTTTAGGCTGCAACTGCTTGCAATCTTATTAATCCTGTTTAAACAGCTAGTAAACCTTTGTTTACTCTCTCTCTGCATTTATCTCAGGAATAAATCGAAGTTTGCACCTCTATTTTTCCAGATATGTCAAAGTGCTGCAGCTTGATGGTGGTTATCTACAGATGATAGTATTTTTTGTACGTCTCGTGCTTGACCATCATTTGAAGATACCCCCATATATATATAAAAGAACAAACTAAATGCACCCTTCTTATTTAACTCGGTCTTTTCAAAGACAAATAAAGAAAGCAGCGCACCAACTATATGGGAGACTATAGTTGTAACGTTACGTCAATGATCAGAAAAGATCTCTTGGTTGGACCAGTTCAAGGCATGTGTGATGCTTGAGATATGGAGGTGAATGGCTATCATCCCATCAGACCACCGGATTCTTTTTGCCATGAATTGACAAATGCGCAACCTTGTCTTTATATGCACCTTTTTCTCTCTCTTCAATGCGAAAATAATCGAAACATACCCATCAAACAAGGGAGCATTTAGAGAATCCCTTCATGTTGCGTGTGCGTGCATGGCCCTTCACGAAGGGGACCGGTGGCTTGCGTGTTTCAGCGCTCGTAAAGTGGGCCTCTCCAATAATGGCACCCTCAAACCGGTGCCAAACTTATCAAATAAAAACGCCCTGGGATCGGCGTTAACGGCTAACTGGGAACTTTGGAATCGTCAATACGAACCGAGCGTATAAAGGATATTTTCATAATTATAGTCTTTGTTTATTTTTTTTCGTTTTGGGATCCTTCCAACGTGCTGTCTGTTTGATTTCAAATCCTTTTTTCTTTGCATTAAAAATAAGAATTGATGGGAGGTAAAATGGATCGTCCTACTCCGGCATGGAACCATCCAAATCCCGCCGAGCGAGCCGACCACGGCCAGAGAGTGAGTCAAGAGGCTCGAGTCGACCTCCATCAGAGGTCCGAGCTGATCTCGTCAAGCATATATCGCGTCTATCACCTGCAGCAGCCTCACCGCGCCATACTTTGCTTGATGGCCACATTATGATGTGTCAACCAGGGCCATATCCTGCTACACCTGCCAGAGGTCATACCCTGCTACACCAACCAGGGGCCATATCCTGCCTGCCAAGGGTCATACCTCCGCCACCGGGGCACTCTGTTAAGAAATATAAAATAAGCCATGAAAAGGTACTTCAGAGGATTCTCAACACTCCGCCTCCTCCCAGGGGAAATAAGGGACTTTGGCACCCAAAACAGGACCCTCCAAAAATTTTTGCTAACTTAGCCATTGGAAGGCCTTGGTCGGAGTCTCCGGTGAAGGCTTTGTGTAGGCACCCCGAACTGCAGGGAGGTGACACCCTTTCTTCGTCCTGGCTGGCATCTTCGTGGAGGCACCTCGGAGCACGTGGCCCTCTTCTTTGTCCTAGTCGGCGTCCTCTCGACTCCCTTCCAGCGTGGTTGCCCTCAGGCCGAATTTCAACCACAACATTTGGCGCTAGAGGAAGGGCTTGAGTCGTGATCATGAAGTTGAGGAGTCAACGAACTTCTAATGCATCGAGCTGCTGAGCACCAACTTCCGGCATCTCGCTCCAAAGCCCACCCCTCGCGGTACCGGCAGGTCAAATCCTTCGGGTCCTGCTAGAGCAGCTTAATCTACTCGCCCAGCGAGTCCAAACACTCACTGCGGCCGTTCAAGGCCTGCAGCAAGCGGGAGTCCAGCCTGCACTTTTGTAGGCGAATCCTTACGCGGCACCCCCAGTGTCACTCCCCCGTCCTTTAACGCACGGAGGCTGACGAAAGAGAGCGTCGTCATCACCGAGCTCGGTCCCTAGGCATGAGAGCCACATGCCAAGCTGCAACAGGAGCCCTGCCTGTCGCCGAGCTCGACAGGAAAGTCGAGGAGTTGAAGTGAAAGATCTAGACGCTCTGAGAGCCATGGTTCCCGCATGTCGATGGCTCCTCGACCTCGGGGGATAGCGACGCAGGCCTCATCCTCACCAACTCGGATGGAGTGGTAGTAGAGTAGGCCCTGCGCTTCCCGCGAGACGGAGTTTTCCCTGCGGATAAGCTTGAAGCCCGATGAATTGAGTGCCAAGCAACTTGGTATCTCATGCACGAGGGCAAGCTACACCGCCAGTCGGTTGCATCGCCACTCCTCAAATGCCTCCGCTCCTCAAAGGCTGGCTATGCATTGAAGGAAGTGTGTGAAGGAATCTACAATGACATCCCGGTCCGAGCACCCTGCAGCGTCGGCCGCGAGCCACAGGCTCCCTCGGCCGCAGGCACAATGACGCCCCAACTAGAGCTCAGGGCGCCCTGCAGCGTCGACCGCGAGGCACAGGCTCCCTCGGCCGCAGGCACAATGACGCCTCGACCAGAGCTCGGGGTGCCCTGCAGCGTCGATTGCAAGCCATAGGCTCCCTCGGCTGCAGGCACAATGATGCCCCGAGCTCTGCTTGGGGCGCCCTGCAGCGTCGATCGTGAGTTATAGGCTCCCTCGGCCGCAGGCACAATGATGCCCCGACTAGAGCTCGAGGCACCTTGCAGTGTCGACCGCGAGCTACAGGCTCTCTTGGCCGTAGGCACAATGACCCCCCGACCAGAGCTTGGGGTGCCCTGCAGCGTCGACCGCGAGCCACAAGCTCCCTCGGCCGTAGGCATAATGATGCCCCGACCAGAGCTCAGGATGCCCTGCAGCATCGACTGCGAGCCACAGACTCCCTCGGGCGCAGGCACAATGACGCCCAGATCAGAGCTCGGGGCGCCCTGCAGTGACGACCGCGAGCCATAGGCTCCCTCGGCCGCAGGCTCCCTCGGCCGCAGGCACAATGATGCCCCGACCAAAGCTCGGGGTGCCCTGCAGCGTCGACCGCGAGCCACAGGCTCCCTCAGCCGTAGGCACAATGACGCCACGACTAGAGCTCGGAGCGCCCTGCAGCGTCGACCGCGAGCCACAGGCTCCCTCGGCCGCAGGCACAATGATGCCTCGGCCAGAACTCGAAGCGCCCTGCAGCGTCGACCGCGAGCCACAGGCTCCCTCGGCTGCAAGCACAATGACGCTCCAACCAGAGCTTGGGGCACCCTACAGTGTCGACCGCGAGCCATAGGCTCCCTCGGCTGGAGGCACAATGATGCCCCGACCAAAGCTTGGGGCGCCCTGCAGTGTCGACTGCAAGCTACAGGCTCTCTCGACCGTAGGTACAATGACGCCCCGACCAGAGCTCGGGGCGCCCTGCAGTGTCGACCGCGAGCCAGAGGCTTCCCTCGGCCACAGGTACAGTGACGCCCCGACTAGAGCTCGAGATGCCCTGTAGTGTCAACCGCGAGCCAGAGGCTCCCCTTGGCCGCAGGTACAATGACACCCCAACTAGAGCTCGAGATGCCCTGTAGTGTTGACTGCAAGCCACAGGCTCCCTCGGCCACAAAAAAATTTGGAGGAAGCCACGACCTTAGCTTGCGCCCCCAAGTTGGAGCCTAAAAGGATCTACACGGTCGAAAGGCATCAAAACTCATGACTTTCTACCTAAAGGGTGCTCTAGCAAACTACAGTGTGAAGGCTAAATGGGGTCCCGACCTTAGTCCCCGTGTAGAGGCCCGACGTAGGCCTAATGTCCGGCTTCGGTGCCTAAAGTGCGCCAGCAGACGAGCTCGGAAGCAGTGAGCTCTTCATCAACCTGACAAGACTGTCTTATCCTAAATCTAAGTTGGAAGCGAATGCCGAGCACAAAAATCCAATACAAGACGTAAATTAAGATAAGCTCAAGCACTTGACAAAACTTTAGAACGCAAAGTGCCAAAAGAATGTACTTTATTGATATCAAAAGGCTAAAGGCCGAGTACAAAAAATGCTGACCTTGAGGTCGGAATGAATACAAGAATGGTCGACTACCAAAAAGCCTAAGAGGACCATTTTACAAGAATGGCAAAAAAAAGGAGAAAAGGAAAATAGAGGGTAAAGCTCAGGCGGCCTGCGCAGTCTTAGGCCTGACCTCGGCAGTAGCCCCAGCTCCAGCTTTAGGGGCGGCCTCAGCAGAAGCCTCAGGAGCATCTCCGTCCATGTCGGCAACGAGCTCGTGCAACTCAGCTAGATCGTCCGCTTTAGCCATGATCGCAGACCCGACGGCTCCACCAAAAGCGGATGAAGGCCGCTAAAGTTGACCTCGGGGCAGAGTCGTTACGCTTGATCGCGGTAGTTCTCAAACCTTTAGATTAGCCCATCAATGGCCTCCTCTTCCGACTTGTCTAGATATGCCTCAGACTGGCGGTAATTCTGGACGACCTCCTGAACTCGCTCCTCGGCTGACCTAGCAATTGCTCGGCTTCGCGCCTCTGGCCAGCCAGTACAGCCTCGAGCTTAAAAATCCGACCTTCGGTGATTGGAGTGTCGAACGAGCTTGGTTGCATTCGAGCTCCGACTCCAGAATCCGGGCGAGCCCGACCTTGATTTGAGCTTCAGCCGTCTTCGCCCTCTTCTCGGCCTCTTGCTGTTGTTGCTTGGCGGCCATTGCCTGGACCTCGGCCTCTTGCCTCAGTCGCTCGGTGGCCTCCACTTTCGTTTGAGACAACCTCACCCAATCTCGGTAGTTGATCACGATGTTCACCAACATGTCAATCACATGAAGGTGCTGACATAAGAACAAAACATTAGCCGAAGTCGAGCACTTGAAAAAAATATAAAGGTAAGAGTATGATATTACTCACCATGACACCCGTAGAGTAGGCTTGATCGACAATGCCTTCGAACTCCAACTGCTCCAGCCGTGATCGGTCGGCCGGAAACATGGCGCTGCGGAAGACCTTACGAGCGATATTGCCAGAGTCGAGGGCCGAATCATCCTCGAATAATTGATGCCCAAGTAGGAACGGTGTCCTCCCGAGCTCCCAGGGAGCGAGATCAGTTCTTGAAGAATTCGGGGCCCTGGAAGAGGTCAGCACCCCAGAAGAGACAGGGACCCCAAGTCCGCTCCCCAACTCAGGACCCAATCTCCGCAATCAGATAACCTTGTGGGCCTTCCAAGCGCCGCCGCCAGCCACAACAATTGTCTGGTCCACCGTGGATCCTCCTTTTACTCCTTCAATCGATGGGGGCAGTTCAACCTCATGAGCGGGCTCGCCCTGCGTAATGCTGGAAGAAGGCGCGGCCCTCGGTTTCGTTGGCATCGGCTCAGGCCGAGCTCCACCCGAGGCGACCGCCCTTTTATTATACCAGGTCATCAAGGTCTCCTTGCTGATGTTAGATGTATGCCCAAGAAGCCAATCTGGCGGACACATTATTAATTCTGGAACATAAATTTGTACTTGACTTTATTATTATTGAATAATAAA
>JAOXJJ010000175.1:141872-155445 GCA_025769935.1 Phoenix roebelenii
CTTAAAAAGTTTCACTACTCTGATTGTCATCCTGTATCTACTCCCTATAATCCATCTCTTCATCTAAAGAAGAACTTGGGTGATCCAGTCAATCAAAGCTTGTATGCCCAGATCATTGGTTCTTTAGTATTTCTTGCAAATTATACCGGACCTGATATTGCATACTCTGTGAACTGAGTGAGTAGATATACTCACAATCCTAATAATGATCATTGAATTGCTCTAGAAAGAATTCTCAGGTACCTTAAGGGTACCATATCTCTGGGATTACACTATTATGGTTATCCTGCTGTTCTGGAAGGCTATAGTGATGCCAACTGGATCAGTGATACAGTTGACACCAAATCCACCACTGGTTTTGTCTTCCTTTTAGGAGGTGCAGCTGTATCATGGAAGTCTACCAAACAAACTGTAGTGGCTAGGAGCACCATGGAATCTGAAATGATTGTCCTAGATACCACTAGCATTGAGGTCGAGTGGCTTAGAGATCTACTGATAGATTTACTCTTGTGACTTCACCATTACCTTCTATATTTATTCATTGTGACTGTAGATCTTCTATAGATAAATGCAATCAAGAAAATACAAATGTGAAAATGAATAGGCACTTGAAAGTGCGCCATAAATCATTGAGATACAAATTAAAGAATAACTTGATTGCACTAAATTTTGTAAGATCCGAAAGAAATCTAGCTAATCAGCTTACCAAAGAATTATCTAGAACAGTGGTTCTAGAGTTATCGAGGGGGATGGGGCTAAGCCCATAAGTAAAGTCACCATGGTGGTAACCCAACCTAAAAGGTTCAATGGGTAGAAAGAAGCTAGATAGGTGACTAATGAGGAGCACTATTTATTTTTCCCATCCCTAGGGCAACAATGTTCATAAAAAGCAAGGATTAGAGTTTTTATTTTTAATGAATCCGAAACCCATGAGGCAGGGTACCTAGTTGCTCGTACCCTTTTTAGGATTCACCTATATGCGTGTAGTCGTGAGGCCGCGACTGTGGAAAGTGGGTTGTTCCTTAATAACACACATGAAGAGATACCCGCGCATGGTCGTAAAGCGCAAATCCGCTTCGAGCATGTTCACGCTATATTTTGTGTGCTGTTGATGAAATCTGAGCCATGGACCAAGGTTCAAGGCATAGTCCACCTTGGCTCCACAGAGATAATCAATTGTCACTAAGTGAAGGTTCAAACCGAAAGGTACCTACACCTATTACATAATATAAGATACTCAAGATTTTATTTTGATTTTTTTAATTTTATTTTGATTTTAAATTTTTTTAATATTTAATTTATGTGGGGGATTGTTGAATTAAATCAAATATTTTAAAAATTTGAAAACCAAATTGGTCAACGGCCAAGTGGCAAGCATCCGCGCACAAGCAAGGGAGCAAACATGGAAAAATTTCCAAAGGAAGTAGGCCATCATAAGTGTCATGCATCCAGCGCAAGAACAAGCATGGAAAGGCCCCTCGAAGAAGGAAGAAAACATGGACGATCAAGATGCAACAAGCCGAAGAATCAAAGGAGCACAAGAAGATAGGTCATCAATCCGTAGGAGGGGAATCTTTTTCTTTTGACGTGCCTGAGCCTATATAAAGGGCTCTAGGGATCATTTCAAACCACAATCAAATTTTTCTCTTCTCCTATTCCAAGAATCTAGATAAAAAAGGTTCTAGGGATCATTGGAGAGGAAAGAAATAAAGAAAATTTTTCTTCTCCTCATAATTTTTCTAAGTTTCTTTTGAGGTTTCTGCAAGCATGAACGTGCTCTTCTTTCTTTCCTAGAGGCGCATTGACGGGGAAGACGTGGTTCTGTATTGGGCCATCGTATCTCTAAGAGATCTATGCCAGCAGACCCGTGCGTGGGGGGTATAAACTTTCCTGGGACAACGCATTAATGTGCTTCAATCCACAGGCCATCTTCTTTCTCTTTCTTCATTTTATTATTATATTGTCAAGTTAATTATTTGCTAGTTTATTCTTCTTATTTACTATTTTTGAATATTAGAAATATTTAATTATTGATTTATTAATGATATTTATGCATCTAGGCTAACACAAAGCATGTCTAGTATTTTGTTTATATTATATATAAAGCCTCCCTTTACCATTATTTATAAACTGATCCAGAAAATGTTAATATAAATTGCAGCAAACACCTTAAATTAGATCAACTCTAATTGATCAATGGACGGTTGTTTTCTCAAGTGTTTGGTGGGACCATTGAAGTTTAGGGGGAGTAGAGCTAAGCATAAACGCTATTCTTTCCTTATTCCCTTATCTCTTAGATTTACTTTTCTATCTTTCTTTAACCCTCAAATTTAAACTTTCTGCCATCAGCCACGTCGCTTAATACGAAAACATGATAGAAAAAATGGTCCCAAACATGGTCCAGGACGAGACCGGGCTACGGCCCGTTACCTTGGTGCTATCACACATCCTATGCTTGTGCATGCATCTACGATGTGCATTAGGCTTTTCAGGTTTCTCACATCGTCTTAACTGTTCGACTTTGGCATGATGGGGGACAACGGCGATCTCCATCGCTGTGGTTGCTGCCACTGCCAACCCCTCAACCACCTTGATAGCCCTAGGATTGCCACCTCGATGGCCCCCACCACCAATATCATCACTATTGCCCAAGGTCTACTGTGTCGGTACCGGACACCGTATCGGTTGCCCTGCGGCATGAGTCAGTATGGGCCATGCCGAAAGAGGAAACCTATCAGAGATGGAGAAGGAGAAGAGAAAGAGAGAACGAGCGGGGAACAGAGGAAGAAGAAGCGGCGGTGGACGCCGACGGAGGGCCGTGGGGCGGCGCCCGGGGGGGTGCGCGATGGAGGCCGAGGCTCCCGCTCGTTCTCTCTTTCTCTTCTTCTTTTCCATCTCTAGCAGCGAACCATTTTCTATGCTGGAACTGTACAAGGATCAAGTGCAGGTACAAGGATGCGGCCATCCAGGAGGTGATCTGCAGCAGGGACGAGTTTGTTTGTGTCCAGGGACCCGAGTAACCACAAGCCCAACAGTCATCTACCATCTCGGATTAAATTAACTAGTGACCATGGTTAATTAGGGCAACATAAGGCCAATAGAAGGGATTGTCTGTAATTTAGATTGACATTTTCTGCATCGATTTTTTACATATGATATTGATAAAAAAATGAGTGTGATTTGCAAAAACAATCTCTAAATATTATTGCAGGCAATTATTTTGAACCATTGTGTGAATGGTTTTGGTTGTGCAGGGACCTGAGCAAAATGCACTGGGGAACTTGCTTGTGCTGTTCCTTCTAGGAGGTATATTCTCAGGAGTTGCATTTGATTGGTTGTGGCTCATAGGCAAAGGCTGGTGATGCTGCAGCTCTAAGAACACGTGAAATCTGGGGATGACAGCTTATTTATTTGTATAGAATAAATGCAGTCTTTTTTATGTTATTTTTATGAGTCCGACATTAAATTTCTGTAGTTCAATGTCACGTGTGACTGGTGCATGATTTTTATTTCTTCCTCAAAACATGAAACAAAAATGGAAGTGTTCTTTTGAGATTCATTGAGTTAAAATTTTCATGCTGTGTTTGACTTCATAGCATATCATTACTTCTTGTTTGAATTTCTGCAGCTTGATTGAACACACTAAAGAAACTGGATGGTTCATTCAAATTTAAATCAGAACACAAATTGTTTCATCAGATAAAAAGCCACTAGAAATTTCTTATGTCTAGTTTATAACAAGCTTGCAGGACGACAGTTGATAGGCATATCTGACTGGATATCATGCAGAATTTGTCATGCAGAGAAATAAAAATGCAGTAGTGTCTTTGTTTTGTAAGGATGTGGTATTTGGTGTTTACAATTACGGACTATTTAATATTTAGCATTTTGCCTCATTGAAATTTCAAGTCTTCCCTGCATAAAAATCACCCAAATTGACCATATATCAAAGTTCCATCCTTTTTTTTTCTGCAAGACTTCTTTTACTTTGAACCTACAATTCTCTTCTTCATATCCTACTCCCTCTCCTAGCCACTGGAGCTCTTTAATGTAAATTTCCCAACTTTAACGTTCTCAAAATTTGTTTTTACTACCAAACGCTAAAATTAGTTTGCAACATGCTCAATGTGTACTCTTATGGATTTTAAATCAATCACTAATCAAAAATTCTCTTGAATTTATGGGCTGAAACTCCCTTGTGATTTAGCTAACTCTTTTCTAATCAGCTGGGTAAACCTTTTGTCATTCTCTTTTTCTCTGGTCAAACTTCTCAGGAGCAAACTAGATTTACTACTAAACTTCCTTTTTTTTTTTATCCTTCAAGTACACTAAATAAGCTGCAAATAGATGCATCTAACCCTCGGCCAAGAGCTTCCCAACCATTCTATGTTGAAGTTTTTTTTTTCTTTTTTAACTGTTTGTTGCCAACGATCTGGAAACAGTGTTACCTGTTGCCACATATTATAATTTAAATTATTAGTTCTGTTTTTTCTACATAAATGGAGACGACCTATCAAAAACTCTCAACATTTCGAGACCTTGTGAGAAACATTGATGTCAATTAGAAGCAGAAATTATGTTAATAGCATACAATTATTCCAGCCTTATTTCTCTACCGAGTTTGTCTCTATCATGTCTTAGAGAAACCACATCAAGGAAGGCAGCTCTCTCCTAACGGTCAGCTGCTTGACATGGTTGTACCCTCTGCAGTGACTTGCAACATACCACGACAGTTCTACAGAAACAACACTTTTCATCTTCCATCAAAAAATTCCTGTTATCTTCCATCTCTTCCTTCTACTCCAGCAAATCTTTTGCTGACATACAACTACAACACCATTGATCTGTAGTCTCCTTTTTTCAACGGGACTCGTCTTACTTTGAGCACTCTCCAAGTGCTTCAAGGTCTGGAGCACTCCCCGATCACTCAAATAACATGAGTGGTCCTACCGCTATCGAATTGAGGGAACTGGACATAGAATAGTCTAAATTTCTAAAGACATCTCCACATTTAGTTTACCTCGAGATCCATAGATGTAACAAGCTTGGATCAACTTCAGTGAGGCTAAAGACTGGCCAGGCCAGTGATATGGAAGAGACTAGTTGATTGCCACACTGCTGGTGCAGCTTTTTTTCTTTCTAAATTAGTCTGTTATAAATTTCAAACAATTTCAGTATTCGAGCTTTTTTTGGAGAATGAGAGGAAGATCTACCGCATCTTTGTGCTTTCTTCTTCCACAGGTATTGCTGCTACCTTAATCAGAAAAGCGGCGCAAGGAAGGGGGAAAAATAAAGAAAAAGAAGAAGAAGGGACGGCGGCACTCACCTTCCCTGCCGCCATGCCCTCCTCCTCCTCCCATCGGCGTGGCGAGTTCGGCCTCCGCCAGCCGCCCAGTACGGGCAGACCGCTCGCCCGCGATTCCCCTTCCTCCTTCCCATCAGCTTTCAAGAAAAAAAAAACCGCCGGATCCCGGTTCACCGGCGGTTCTCCTCTCGATATCCGGGAAACCGGCGGTCGGAGTTGCGGGGAGAAGGCGGCGGGCCGCCGATCAAAGGATTTCGGCGGCCTCCGGCGGTTACTTGGGCGAGGACGGGCCGCCGGATTCGGCGTCCTCCGCCCGATCGTGAGGAAGAACGGCGACTTTGGGTTTCGGCTTTTTGGGTTTCAAACCGAAATCCAAATCCGATTAGCAAAAAAGAGAGATACGTTTCAATTTAGCCCCTGATGAAGTATTGTATTTCATAAAAGTCTTTAGGAAATTGCATTTTAATTCCTACCGTAGAAGTTTATTCATAAAAGGTTTCCATATATTTATTTTGTCCAATGGTACTCTGATAATTACGCTGTGGTCCCTATAAATATGTTGTTACAAATTTTATGTACTCTCATATTTGGACTAAATAATGATATGTTTTATAAAGATCCTTATTTTTGGAGAGTTATAAGTTTTAATGGACAGTGACCACCAAAGCGGCGTATTCAATTTAGGATCCATGTGTTTGGTGTTTCAAGGGATTAAGAGTTATTAATTTTTTATAAATTACATGCCATTGGTATATCAAGATTAATGAATGAAGTTATGGGCATGGCTTGTTAATCCCTTTTTTTTCTTTGGAGGGTTATGGATTTTAATGGAAAGTGGCTCATTCACTTAAATTTGTAAGATCCTTCTGTTGATATTTTGAAAGGATTGGGAAGTATTGACAAATTATTGCACATAATCATCAAAGGGAGTTTATTGCATGTTATAATTCTTAAGTGAAATATTTTTTTTTGGCTAGTGAGTATGCATGGTCTAGAAATTCATTCTACTAGAGTAGATGGACCTTTGAAAGTTGATGATAGCTTATTAGTTTGTTCCACTTTACGTTTGAGAGGGTACCTTATGTGGGTTGTTTTTTTTCCAAAATAAGTTTGTGGCATTGCACCAAGGGTTCTCATTAAAGTAATGCTTATAAATATTTTCAGGCATATTGGTTACCTTGATTTATTAATTGATTAACTACATCAAGGTTATCTAGCAGTTAGAACCTTCACTGTGAATAACACTACTATTCTTATTGAAACTATGACTAGAACAAACTACAAAATATGAAAAGATGACATTGAGCTAGCATTGAATTCGATGGATTTAGATATTGCACTTAGGGATGATTCCCTAGGTTACTAGTGGGAGTACTTCAAAATAAAGCTGCCTATGAAAAGTGGGAGAGAGCGAATTGTCTTAGCTTGATAATCATGAAGAGATCCATATCCGATTCAATTCTAGATGCTATACCTGATAATGATAATACTAGGCAATTCTTTGACGTCATAATTAAGAGGTATGTATAATATGGTTATTGTTGTGGTTCAAATTTGGCCTGAGGGTGACCACGCTGGTGGAGTCGAGGGAGTCGCAGACGGTTGGAAGGAGAAGACGGAAGCCACCTCTTGAGAGACTCCCGTACACCTGCACAAAGCCTCACTGGTGTTTTTGGTGAGGGCCCTCTGACAATCAAGTTAGAGTGTGATCAATTTGGTCCAGCCAAAAAAGGAGCCCCTTCAAAGTTACCTGACCGAGCTATTTATAGTTCCGGTGGAGTGGCCCAGATGGCAGAGGCACTGTCGGCCCTCATCATGAGGGGGTGTGGCTCTAAGCCGGATGGTGCGCAACTTAGGCTGGTTGGTGGCATGTAGTACTGTCCGTTCTTAAAAATGGTAGGGTGTTGACAGTCACAGCAGGGTATGGCTAGAGTAGTCAAGGTGTTGTCTGACTGTTGAAGGCCAGCTATGGAGACGTGGCATGATAGTATTGTAATATAAGATCACGTAGGTGGGCATAGGCGCGCACATGGGTGTGGTCATTGGCGAGGCCGAACTCGTTGAAAGGTTACATCATGCTTTTGGCGAGGTTGGCTTGACGGGTGCTGAGAGCAGCTCGGCTTTCCAGATTTCGAGGTGTGCTCGGTGGAGCGCCTCGAGCTCGAAGGTCAGGGCTTATTGCTGAGGTAAGCGCCCCGAGCTTGATCGGGGCGGGTTGGCGAATATCTGAAGACACCCCAAGCTTGGTCGGGGGAGTCGGTGAATACTGAAAGGACCCCAAGCTTGGTCGGAGGAGTCGGCGAATATCTGAAGTTAGTGGAGCTTTTGGCGGAGTCCCGAAGTCAAGCTAACTTTGGGCCGAAGTGAAGGTTCAACCAATTTGGCTTTGACGCTTATTGGGCCGAAATTGGATGGCTTTTTAGTTGTGGGCTGGACGATCCATTTTGCCCCCCATCAGTTACGATGAGGATGGAGAGTTAAAAGATAAATTACTTATATGAGGTACGATGGTACTGGTGGTGTTAGGGTTTACATCATGAAACTAGAAAGTATTGCATCTAAGATCAATAGTAATGAGATTCCTATCTCTAATGATTTTCTTATGCATCAAGCTTTTAATTCTCTGCCTGTGCAATTTGGCTAGTTAACAACTACAAATAGTTTGCAAAGGGATAAATGATATGCGAACGAACTTATTTCTATTTGCGTTTAAGACAAAGAAAACTATCTTTGGAAAATGGGTGAGAGTGTTAATTTGGTGTATCAGACACGCCCTAAGGATCTCACACATAATAAGAAAAAGAAAAGTAGTTCCAAAAGCGATGGTTGGACTCACAATTTTGAAGTAAAATTAGAATTCTAGAGGCCTACAAGCTGCTATTAAGAAAGCTCTCAAGTACTTCTTTTGTAAAAGGAAGGGTCATAAGATATTTGAATGTTTCAAGCATAAAAGATAACTAGAGAAGAAAAAACCATGCATGTAGATGGTATTGTCTCTAAAAGTGATTGGGTCACATTTTTAAAGAGAGGATTCAAAAGTTAATTGATGATGAAATTCTGACTTCGTTTAATTTTGGTGATTTTCATACTTCTATTGACTGCCTTAGGTCCAAGTTTACGAAATCTAAAAGAAAAGAGTCCACACACAGTAATAAACTTTAGAACTCATTCATACATGTATTAGTGGGCCCCTAGATCCTGCTATTTGTGGTAGTAGGTATTTTATTATTTTCATTGATGATTTTCTAGCTCTGATACCATATGTTGGATTTTATGGTTTGATTTATGGCCTTTTTGTGTTCTAATCTCTTGCATGTGGTCCATAAAATCCAACATAGTGATGTGTAGAAAGTTACTAGGGTTTCTTGCATCTCTTAGTGAGAGTTTAAGGGAGAAAGATAGTATAGCAGCTCTTGAGGAGAACATTTTGGGTGAGGCATCTTTGTGAGAGAAAACCGAACTCATTGTTTAGATCATTCTTTTTTAAAATAAATTTATTTTTCTCTCTCTAAATTTTTCTTCCACTACTATTGTTTGAATTAATTAGAGATTTTAATAATTCATTATGCGGCAGTGCAAGTGTATGGACTCTTGTTTCTATGATTCACAGGTGAATCATAATAATCGATGCTCTTATCATCTCTTTCATTGAAATCAAAAAATTGAAGAGCACCAATTATGTTTATTGGAGGTCCTACATCAAGTCTTATTTAGTTGGACAAGATTTACGGAAGATCGTGAATGGGACAGATACAATTCCTGACAATATAGAAGTATGGAAAGAGAATCAAAGCTTGAATAGCTATGCATATTTTTCAAATCAATGTGGATGAAGATAATTATCAATATATTCAAGATAAAGAGGAGCCAAAGATAGCATGGGATATTCCTATGTCTATTCACTCAAAGTATAATAAGGCTCAGCTTCAATTTTTAGAGAATAAGATTGGTCCTCTCAAACAAGATACACTTATAATCTCGCAATATTTTCTTAAAGCAAAGAAATTATTTGATGAGCTTGGCATGCCTGATGAAAATTCTCGATATGATGAAAATAAATAGTGGAGATTGTTGATTAATGGCTTCAATAAAGAGTATGATACTTATGGTGGGCTAAACAATTACATTAGCAGAATTGAAAAATATTTTTGATAATTATTTTGAAAATTTAGAGAAAAGACTACTTGAAGAATTTGAGAAGAAAAAAATCCTATTTAGAAGAAAAATAATAAATTCAAGGAGAATTGCCATAGACATGGAAAATTTGGTCAAAAAATTTAACATTGCAAGGTGAAGTCAAATAATCTAATATTGTATCCTCTATATTATGATAATGAGAGTGCTATTTGATTGACGAGAAATCCGGTATTTAATGCAAGAAAATAGAGTATTGAGGTTTATCATCACTTCATTGGAGAGAAAATTGCAGATAAAAAAATTAATTTGTTTTCGCTTTCCACAAATGACTATCTAACAGATATTTTTACCAAAGGATGGCGGTTGGGTGGTTTGAAGGTTTAGCAGATGATGAAAACCGGTTGGGCAAATTTGGATATCGCAAAAAATATCAGCTCTAGGCATAAGAGCCCAACATGGATCTCTAACAATATAGGACGACATATTAATTCGGAAAACATTCTTAGCGCTGATGTAAGTAAGGAGTGGTTTAACTGATTCAGAATTAAAGCTGTCACGTCCCGAATTTGGATCATGACACGGCCATACTATTGCAAACTTTTGCCTGCAATAACACGCAGCCACTTCAAAACTTCAAATCAAATTGAGAACAACTATATTCATGAATGTCTTTAAAAGTTTCATCAGTAAGGAATGATTACAGAGTGCCTAAAAATATCAACATTTAATATTTTATTTTTTCCATAACCCTAAAGCATGTCACGCTCCTTGTTCCTAGCATCTCCTAGTCATCTGTAAGAACATAAATAAATGGGTATGAGCTATAAAGCTCAGTAAGTAACTATGCATAATATTATCATATCAAACATAATATTTTTCATACTAGTGCATTAATTTAAGAAACTAACAATTGTAACAAAGTAAGCATTTCATATAAACAAACCAGTCATAAAACTATGCATGTCCATTTATGCAACTTCATAAATATGGTTATACATCATAAAACTTTTGCCATTATCCCATACTTTGAAATCCGTACTCGTCATTATTCATGCTTTGAAATCCATACTTGCTATTATTCATGCTTTGAAATTCATACTCGTCATTATTCATACTTTAAAATTCGTACTCTCAGATGATAGTGCAACTATGGTCACTATTATTACCCATGATAGGGCTATAATCTTTACCAACTATTATTCCCCATTGGCAGGGTCTAAGCCAAGCTATTATAACCTGCTGGCGAGGGCCGTATGCCGATCTACTATAACCCGCTGGCGAGGGCTATAATCTTTGCCAACTATTATTTTCCGTTGGTGGGTCTCAACCAAGCTACTATAACCCGCTGGCGAGGGCCGTATGCCAAGCTACTGTAACCCGCTGGCGAGGGCTATAATCTTAGCCAACTATTATTTTCCGTTGGCAGGGTCTCAACCAAGCTACTATAACTTGCTGGCGAGGGTCGTATGTCGAGCTACTGTAACCCACTGGCGAGGGCCATAATCTTTGCCAACTATTATTCCCTATTAGTAGGGTCTAAACCAAGCTATTATAACCCATTGGCGAGGGCCATATGCCGAGCTACTATAACCCGCTGGCGAGGGCCGTACATAGCAATCTGAGAGTTCATAAACTATATCATGTTTTTCATGAATCTTATCTCATAGATACATTGGAAAGTGAATGATAACATCATGATGAATAAAACTCATGATCATGCTGAAAACTTTAATTTTCGTGTAACTTCTATATCATCATAACTTTATATACATAGCATGATAATCATGATAAATATCATCTATTTAAAATCATGCAACACTTGCTAACACATGCTTGATCCTAATTTTGTGAAAACATAAATAATCATATACTATTTTATAATCAAATAGTCACATGTATTTGATAAAATATAAGATTATATCAGTGTTACTTACTTTTTCCACAATTCATATACACAATTCAAATTGCATAAATAATACGTGTTCATCTTATAAAATGTGATACATGATCCATAATAAGATTAAGACAGGTTACTTACATTAATTTGTTATTTTGACTAAATTGGAGATGCAGGGGATCAAACCCTATACCTCTCGCATGCAAAGCGAGCGCTCTACCATTTGAGCTACATCCCCCATTAAATATCACGCCCCGAATTCAGATCATAACATGACCATGCTATTGCAAACCTTTGCCCGCAATAACACGCAGCCACTTCAAAACTTCAAATCAAATTGAGAACAACTATATTCACGAATGTCTTTAAAAGTTTCATCAGTAAGAAATGATTATAGAGCGCCTAAACATAGCAACATTTAATATTTCATTTTTTTCCCCATAACCCTGAAGCATGTCGCGCTTCTTGTTTCTAGTATCTCCTATTCATCTGTAAGAATATAAATAAATTGGTGTGAGCTATAAAGCTCAGTAAGTAAACAAGCATAATCTTATTGGATCAAGCATAATGTTTTGTATGATAATGTACTATTTGAGGAATAAACAGTTGTATTAAAGAAAGCATTTTCTATAATCAAACCAGTTATAAAACTATGCATGTCCATTTATGCAACTTCATAAATATGATTATGCATCATAAAACTTTTGCCATTATTCCATGCTTTGAAATCCGTACTCTCAGATGGTAGTGTAGCTATGGCTGCTCTTATTCCCACGGCAAGGCCTTTACCACTGCAGGGTCATCTTTCAGTTACTATTACCCACTGGTGGAGATCGTAAAGCCAAGTTACTTTTACCCACTAGCGGGGGTCATATGCCTAGTTACTTTTACCCACTGGCGGGGGTCATACATAGCGATCTGAGAGTTCTTAAAACATATCATGCTTTTCATAAATCTTATTTCATAGAAACATTGGAAAAAATGGATAATGGCATCATGATAAATAGAATTCATGATCATGCTGAAAACTTTGATTTTTGTGCAACTGTTGTATCATCATAAATTTATATACATAATATGATATTCATGATGAATGCCATCTAATTAAAATTATGCAACTATTGCTAACACATGCTTGATCCTAATTTTGTAGAAACATAAATAATCATATACAATTTCATAATCAAGTAATCACAAGTATTTGATAAACCATAAGATTATATCAGGGTTACTTACTTTTTCTACAATTCATATACATAATTCCAATTGCATAAATAATACTTTTTCATCTTATGAAACGTGATACATGATCCATAATAAGATTAAGATAGGTTACTTATATTAATTTGCTCACCAAGTGCCAATTTTTCAATACCTAGCAAGATCATTAAATTACATGTCACTTGCATATCTAATTTCTATTTATTTATAATCTTAAAGTCATCTACAGCCCATCCATAGGACTTAATTTTATTTTCAGGTTCCTAGCCTAATTCAATTTCTGGTTCAAGTCTGATTCACCTTCTGGTTTGGGTTTGACCCAACTTCTGGTTCAGGTCTAATCAATTACATACTGGTTCAAATCTGACCTAATTTCTGGTTCAGATCTGGGTCAATTGCATACTGATTCAGATCTGACCCAATTTCTGGTTCAAATCTGGGTTAATTGCATACTGGTTCAGATCTGACCCAATTACTGGTTCAGGTCTGAGTCAATTGCATACTAGTTCAGTAAATTCTTGGTTTAAGAATATTGGGCTCGGACCAGGGTCCAGCCCGACCTTGGGCCTTTAAAGCCTTGTTCATATGAAGCCCACCGCTTAAATCAGGCCCAATTCGGCCCACAACAATTTTTATTTTATTTTTCTTTCTTCTTTACTTTTCCTTCTTTTCTTCTTTTTCTTTTCTTTTCTTTTCTTCTTTTTCTTTTCTTCCTCCTCCACTCTTCCCGAACCTTCTCCTTCATTCTTCTTCCCTTCCCGATCTCCTCCTCTTCTCCTCTTCTCCCATGAAGCAAGAAGGCTCGATGGAGCATTCGGGAGGAAATCGGTGTTAGATGTATGCCCTAGAAGCCAATTTGGCGGACACATTATTAATTCTGGAACATAAATTTGTACTTGACTTTATTATTATTGAATAATAAATGGGCATATTTTTATTCATATTGTTTATGTGTCTATGAATCGTCCAAGGAATTAATAAGATGATGATACATATTCTCAAGAGTTGAGAAT
>JAOXJJ010000175.1:179640-192040 GCA_025769935.1 Phoenix roebelenii
TTGATTCAATCAGAGGATTGAATCAAGGGTTGTAAGGTTTGTTGGTAAGCCAAAGATAAAACCAACGGTGTAAGGTTATGGTTGGTGAATCGGGAAAAACCAACTGGGTTTGATTGTGAACCCGAAAAAATAATCGGTTGGTTCTAGTCGGTGAGCCTGTGAAAACTGACCGAGTTCATTGTAATCTCGTGAAAACAACAAGTTAGGTTGTGAGCTTGTAAAACAACCGGCTGTAATCCTAGGGATTATAGTGAACTCCCAAGTGCGGCTTGGGGATTGGACGTAGGAGCAAGAGTTGGCTCCGAACCACTATAAACTTTCCTATGTTTGTATTGGTAGTTGTCTTTTTTCTCTCTCTTAACTCACTGCATCTAGTAATCTAACTAATTTGCTTACAATAAATTTAGTTAATTACTCATTAAGTTTTTAATTGATCAATATTTAATTAAAACCCAATTCACCCCCTCCCCCTCTCTTGGGTTGTCTCCTTGGGCAACAATTTAGGATACAAATCCCAACACTTCATGACCACATTAATATCATCACAAAACTCTATAAGGTATATGAAGAGTTTTGTAATATAAAGAATGGCCTTCATGACCACATTAATGCCATCACAAAACTCTATAGGTTACATGAAGAGTTTTCTGATATAAAGAATGATGGAGACATTGTATCGTATTTAATGGATTCAATAAAGATATTCAATGTAATGCATTAAATCTAAGAGTAA
Source organism: Phoenix roebelenii (assembly GCA_025769935.1). Lineage (NCBI taxonomy): Eukaryota > Viridiplantae > Streptophyta > Magnoliopsida > Arecales > Arecaceae > Phoenix > Phoenix roebelenii. The sequence continues at coordinate 180,374 of JAOXJJ010000175.1, forward strand.
GATGAAGAGCCAAACATTGTGACTCATGATAGGAAGAGTCACCTAAGGTACTATAAAAAGGCTCTTGGTCCGTCTCTCCACTTAACGGAAGCTTGTGAGGTTTCCCATCACAACCATAGGCATAAATAAAGAGAGTAAGGAGAGAAGATCGAGTTGCACTATTTGTTTGTGATCTCAAAGTTTCGATGCAATATTGTAGATTCTATACTCACGATCAAAAATCTTTGTCTGATGATTGGAGGTTCTTGTCAGCATTTACTTGCTTTATCAATGGCTCAAGGTAATATGTTATATTATTTATGGTTTATAAAGGTAAACCCAAGATTCTTAATATTTCTAACAACTTCGACTTTAGATGGAAGGCTACATCGGCAATGTTATCATTAAGATGTTAGCATAGAAATCTCATAGACTTGGGACAACGTCATTGTTGGTTGTGAGCAAAGTTATAATGCCAACAAATAGTTTTAAGTTGTCTATGTAGTGGGCTAAGGATCCGCTCTAAGCCTTTCCTACTATTTGTCATATCATACTATATATTTGCTTATCATGAAGGGTGATTAGTCTGGAGCTAAACCCAAAATCGAATCGATTTAAACCAGTTTGTTAAATTTAAAACTGAAATCGAACCTATCATCTATAAAGACCATTGGAAATCGACCCACAAAAATTTAGTTTGGTCCGGTTTGATTCGGTATTTAATGGGCTGGACTAAGTTTAAACATAAAAAAAAAAAAAATTCTATTTTATATAGTGTTTATATTCAATGGATTGGACTAAATGGGTGAGGCCATGTGTAAACATAAAAATTTTATTGTACATATATAGAAAATATAAGAAAAATGCTAAAAAATAAAAATTTATATATTTAGATATATAGGATTGGGTCGCATCAGGTTGAATCAATCTTTTGAAAACTCAAATCGAAATCGCATTGGACTTTTTCGGTTCAAGAATTTCTTAAAGCAAAAACAGACTGAATTTTAAAAAAGCAACATAGATCAGACTGAAGAGACCAATTTGGGTTGGATCCGCGGTTTGGCCGGTTCTTTTACACACCTCTACCTATCATGCATGGGGAGGAAAAAATCAAGAGATAACTATCCTGATATCTCAAGTACCAGCTAATAAACTAAATGTATTTATATTGATTTACAATCAGTTCTCCATACATTAGATATTTGCTTACAATAAACAAAGAAAATAGAAACATATATCCAATATATCCATCGCCAAAGAGTAGTTACTTGTTTACCCCAAAAAAAATAAAAAGAAAATTACCAAAGAACAGAATAAGGAACACCCTTACCATAAAATGCTGCTGGGAAGTCCTTCGAATTCTCACGTTGGAACCGGAGGAGTCTCCTTCCGCTGGGGAAATCCCCGCCGTTGGATACACCGGGATCACCCCAGGATATCTCATCAAACCTCCGCCTGCCGGGACATCATACCCACTGGCCCCCACAGGGGAAGAGAGAGTTCATAGAAAATTGGTGAGAGCAAGCGCTCATGCACGACAACCTTATCATTCCCTCTCCCTGAAATAATATCATTCCAGACTCCTCTGATCCCTCTATTTTCTCGGATTAATTATTATTTAAGTACATTAAACAGAATTACATTAAAAAAAATTCTTATCTCTTGGAAAAGATACCACGTAGTGACGTTTCGATGTATCAACTTTTTTTTGTGCTTAGGAAAAAAAAAAAAAAGGGAAGGAGGGAAGAAGGGACAAATTCACCCCATGTAGCAGCTTCCACTGGGCTCCCATCCTGCTAGAAGAATATTCAATGTCGGCAGAACTGACCATATGTTGGGCACGCTGGTCGTTTTTACTTACACCCTTCTCATCCGTGAGCCCGGCTCGGTTATCCTTCTGGGCTCCGGTATGCATTCTCCATGTGAGTACGTCACATCCAGCACTATCGAGGCTATCAGCGGACCAATAAACTCTTCCACCCTATGTGTCCGAATGGTGAGCGTCCGGTCTCTATATTTAATTGACACCCATGCATTTCAAACCTGAACCATACGGATGAAAGTAATGGCCTAGTTTTACTGTGCTACCACCTCAGTGGCGTTGTGGCGGCTGTTGATGGCAGTTTCTACTTCAGCTGGCGGATTTCGTGATTTCGTGCAGCACGTTTGAGTCTCCGAATCTCTGAACGGCACTTGGTACCGGAATCTTCGAAAGGAGTCAAAGATGCTTCTTGGTTGATGTCACGTTTGACCGCTTTGGCTTTTGCCTAGACAAAGGTTGTAGTGCCGTCTGTTTGGTACAAAAGTTAGGTGCGTGATGCAAGCGATCACATTGTAAGCTTAGAAATCAACTCCTGGCTTCTGTTCTGACTGCCATTCAAACCTTGTTAAGACTTACATACGAATGTCTTATTTTAAGCATAACAGTATTAATGTTGCAAATTAGTGTCATCATCGAAATTATGGACAACAAAAAAACTTTGGTTAGCAAGCCCCAGAGCCTCAAATGGACAATAAATTGGATCCGGAGTTAAACAGTCCCTAAAAATTATAATCAAGGATTGAATTCATTCCAATATAATTGCTACACCGACGTAAGTGAACTATTTGATAGGTGAAAGCAAGATGAAACTCAAAAAGCTTAGCCTTGATGATGAAGAGCCTATCACAATCTTATAAAACTATCTCATTAAATACGAGGACACAACCCGACTCTTGATTTAAAGGGTGATCATGTAAAGGATTGATAAGTTCTTAGAATATGCATCTATTGTCAATTTTCAAGAAAACATCTTCCATGCCCGGAATTTTAGTTACTTCATCGTTTTCCATCCTAACATTGCCAAAATTACCACTAGTGTAGCATGTGAAGAAGTTACGTCGAGAAGTAATATGAAAAGAGGCACCCATATCAACATCTCAAGTACAATCCTAGCATGTAAAGTTTACACAACTATCATCACAAATAATAACATCTTCATCAAATGCAATTGTTTTTGTATATTTTTCCCTCTTTTCTTCACCTCTCTTCCTTGATTGCCCTTTTTTTAAATTTTCTGCACTACCTTTTCATATGCCCTAGTGCGACAATAAAACTATTTGATCTCTTTTCTGAATTTAGATCTTCTTCTTAACTTATCATGATTCTTGCAAGTTTCTAGTTTTACTCATGCTCCGTATTTCTGTAGCCACCGGTTCTGACATGTAGTCGCATCATGTTCTTTTTTCTGGTCTCTTCATTAAGTATACTATGCTTTACCATTCCCAATGTTACCACAACATTAGGAGCTGAATTACTAAATAATAGAACTAGAGTTTTCCAACTGTCACGCAAGATGCTGAGCAACAATAATGCTTGCAACTCATCATCCAGTATCATTTTCATCGTAGCTGACCAATTAACCACATTCTGAAATCTACTCAAATGCTCGGCCATTGAACTTTTCTCCTTATACTTCATATTTCCAAGCTGTCTGATCATGAATGCTCTGTTTCAGTGCAGTCTTTCGCTCGTAAAGACTGTCTAATTTCTTCCATAAACTATAGGTGTTAGTCTCCATAGCATCATGATAAAAAATACTACCATCTATCCACTGTCTAATTAATTCAACTATCTTTTTATTCATTTTCTCCCACTCTTGCCGAGTTTTGTCACTTGGTTCGGTATTATCTCTTTCAATGGGATCATGCAAATCTTTGTAAAATAGTAAATCTTCCATTTGGGGCTTTAAAATTGACTAATTGGAAGATGTGAGTTTAACCATATTGCCACCCGAATGTTATTCTATTTAATTAGCACATAAAAACTCAACCGCTAGCAACCTTGCTTTGATACTACTTTGTTGGAAAAATACAATCAAAAATTATAATACCACAAATTCTTTTTTCCTTTGTGTAATCAAATTGGATATCACTATAATTCACCAAGCAACAATAATTTCTACCATCTATATAAGTAATTAACAAGCAAAATAATCAAACAATTCATAAATAAGAGGCAACACAATTTTTAATGTGAAAAAATTTTTCGATACGAAGAAAAAAATCATAAAACTTAGTTCAGCCAAAATTTTTTATTATTTAAAATAATAGGATTGCAATAGATCTCTTTTAGTTTCTATAAAAAGTAGTCACGTGATATTGTGAGCTTTTGGTAAAATTTTGGTAAATATTGATCTTCGCTATGTTCCGGAAAGACGAAACGTACATCAACATGCAACTTGAAATAAATAATATATTCCGTGGATAGCTGGTGTTGGTCTGCCTAGATAATATATTTAATTAATGGCCGTACATCACCTGCTGATTATGCCCTTCTTTCCCTCCTCTCTCTGCAGTCAGCAGTCATTTAGAATGATTCTTATAGAATCAAAAGTAGTTTATAGTTTCGAAATTGGATCTTTTCTGACTCAAAAATGATTTACGTAAACTAACTTTTGAGCAAGACCCATGGAGTCAATTTATAGTCCCCTCCTTCTTGTGCCCCTCTGGGGAACTTTAGTTCATATCATGTAAAAAAATGATGAAAAGCACTAAGAATCAGGATCAAGTTACATTTGGTATCATTTTGATAAAGTTATATCTTTTTTGAAGTAGATGGTAGACATCTTACATTGATGATCCAAGCTGCAGAATATGGCCTAGTATCTCTAAACTACTTACATACTAAAAATCATTTGACCTCTAGCCTATAATTCTATATGGTCAAAAAATATCTATTATTTTATGTTATTTAGACAATCCAATTTTTGACTATCTAATGCATAAGTTAGAATTTTTCAAATCACATGAATTCTAATATATTGGTAGTTTAAAGGTAGTAAATCGTATTAAACAATTTGGATCATTGATGTAGGATCTCCACCGTCTCTCTCAAATTAAAAAGGTGTAACTTTATAAGAGTTTTACCAGATGTTTTTCTATTGTCCTATTCAAGTTGCACCATGTGGAACTTGAACACCTAAGCATAGCCTCTTACTATAATAAAACCATTCTACCACTGAAAATGGTTGATATGATATGATATTTATTAAAATATTCCTTGACATAACATCAGTGGTAAAATGTTAGGCCACATTTGAGAACAAAGGGAATTTTAATGGGGCCTCTCAAGAAAAAGGATTTTGACAGGGATGTTTGCCCGATTAAAGTAGTGAATAAAATCTCCAAAATATATCTTTTTTATATTGAAAAATTATCCTAAAATTTTTTCACGTAATCTCAATTTAATTTCAATGTCTAGAAGAGAATAGAAAAAAAAAATCAAAAATACTTAGAAAAGTATATTATTTCATTAAATTATCTAGCCAAATAAAATCTATATTTACCAATATGATCAAAGAATTGTCTAAGAACTAATTATTATCTTAATTAAAGTGCTACTAATTAGTTTCCTTAAAAAACATAAAAACAAAAAAGAACAAATCTCCAGACAATGCGGGAGTGCAATTCATTCTTGTAAGTTTCTTAGGTATTAGTGGTCAGCAACTTTCTCTCTCCAGAGAGAAAAGTAATGAGTAAAGGGATTTTGGAGTACCTCTCTGTGGCAACTAATTTTCTCTCTTTTGACGAAAGTATTCGGCATCTTCCTCTACCCAGGTGAGAGAGGTTGAGGATGAGTTTTTTTTTTTTTTTTTTTTGAAGAAACGAGGAGAATGAGTTTAACGAAAAGAACATCCTCTTGCATCGGATAGATGAGAACATTCTTGTTGCTAACTACAGGAAGGCAAATGGGCGGTGAGTAGTAGAAAATAGAGAAGAAGATGACAGAAAAGATCCTTGTTGGTGTGAAACACAATAATATGGAACAAAATTATGATAGAAAATAGATTTTTTTTATTTGAGCTGATGATGCTAATCATGCTGAGGTGGGAAAATCTCGCTTCTTTTTAGAATAATCTAGCCCTTTGCATTCGTAAATGCCTACAAATTGGTGCAGCAAACCCTTTGGTTTCTCCTCTCCAGGATACAACAGCACGAGTGGATAAAATGTCTACATTGTATGGCTCATAACCAACTCCGCATAAGAATAATTAGGCCTTTAACACATAAGTAGTGAGACTAGTAGAAGAATGTGTGGTAAATAATCTGTTACCAAAAATTAGGAATGATTAGCCTCATGAATACATGAATAGTAGTGTCAATTTATGAAAATCCTATCTATTAATTCATATTGACCCTATTCTATTAAATTGATTACTAAATTATTCTCATTTTAATCTTAAAATGTACCAACGTACAGTCCCAAACATGAGATTGGAAAATATCACTCATCAAACTTCATAGAGGTATTTTGGAAATCTAATAATTCATGGCTGACAAATGTTATTTATTAGTTGTAAGAAATGATTTTTTATTTTTTTGCCCACTCCAGAAAACTACGGGATCTAGTTATGTTTTTCTTTAAAATGGGAATTATCTCGGCATACAACTCTAGATAGGGGACTATTGTATCAAAATCCCTTTAAGTAAAGCATATGTATGTGAGAGAGGGGTATAAGAAGCGTTATTGGGGTCTTGGGGAGAGCTTTTATATAAAGATACAACAGGATAAATTAGACACACCTGTATTACAACTTTAAAACATAAGATTAGAACTAGTACAACTTTAAAACATAAAGAAAATGCCGTATATATATATTTTATGCATACCAGGATCGTGAAACGAAAGTACACTACTTTATCCTCAACCCCCACACACACACACACACACCCCGCCCTCCCCCCAAAAAAGAAACCAAGGTAAACCATTTGGAGAAGCAAATTTGTTGCGTAGACCCTAGACTATTATTTCATCGGCTTTGGATTGAATGAGCTTCCATGTAGCCTGAACATGCCGCATCTCCGTTAGTGTGGCTCCAATTGCAAAACGTATCATGTACGTGCCGCCCACCACTGCATGCGTCATGAAAGCTCGTCCACTTAAGTTCACTGCCTCAAGGAGCCTTTGGTTCAGGTCCGAAGCATCATCTCCTTCGAACCTTGGTTTTAGTCGAAAGCACACCAAGGAGAATTTCCGAGGCACCACCACCTCGAACCTCTGGTCCATCGCTACCAGCCTCTCGAAGTGCTTAGCCATTGCGACGTCACTCCGTATGTGCTCCATTAGGTTCGCCACGCCATACCTCCGGATGATCACCCACAGCTTCATGGCTCGGAAGCGCCGGCTCAGTGCAATCTGCCAGTCCTTGTAGTCCACCACAATCTTGGCATCACTGGCTTTGTTCCTTAATATTTCAGGACTGGTAGATAGAGAATCCACCAGTGCCGAAGGGCTCCTAAGCCATAGGCAGCAGCAGTCCATGTTGGTGAGGAACCACTTATGGGGATTCATGCTGATCGAGTGGGCAAGCTCCACACCATCAAAGTAATGCCGGAATTCAGGGCATATACCCGAACTACCAGCATAAGCAGCATCAATATGATACCAAACACCATGCTTGTTTGCAACTTTGCCGAGCTCTAGCAACGGATCCACGGCTCCCACAGCGGTGGTACCGACCGTGGCACACAGGTACAAGGGCACCAAACCTTTGGCAATGTCGGCCTCCATGGCGGACCGAACACTATCAGGAGTCAGTGCATAGCCTGATGCAGCTGTAGTCGGGATTGCCCTGAAGTTGGATGGTGGGATGCCGACGAGTTTGGACGCCTTCTGAACGGTGAAATGTGTTTGATCAGAGGCATACACCACCAATTTGGTGATACCATCCGCCCCCATCTTGCTCAAGGCCTTGTCGCGTGCTGCTGCTAGCGTACACACCACGGCCTCGCATGTGCTGCCATGCAAAACACCACCGCCACCTTGACCACACGAGAATAAAAATGAAGATGGGAGTTTGAGCATCTTCCCCATCCAATCCATAACAATACCTTCAAGCTCGGTGGCAGCTGGTGATGAGATCCAATTGAACCCCACAACGTTCAGGCCAGAGCAAAGCATCTCACCGAGAAACCCGGCAGTGCTCGCGTTGGCTTGAAAGTAGGCATAAAAGTTCGGGCTCTGCCAATGGGTTAGACCAGGTATGATATCCTCGCGGATATCTTCGAGGATGGCATCAATGGACTGGGGGAGATAAGGAGCTGAATCAGGGAGACGCTTGCCAAGATATCCCGGCTCTACCTGGCTTCGAACCGGTAATTGCTCGATGTCTCGATAGTAGTCGGCTATAAAGTCGACCACAACACGAGACTCATTGGCAAGGACATCAGGATCTAGGAGCTGGAAGGTGTCAAGCGGGAGACTTCCCATCTGGGTTGGCGGAGAGAGTTGAAGGACTAGAAGGTACTGGTACTTTGTCTATCTACTAAGAGAAACCGGTGGAGATCTAGTTTGTTTAGTTTCTGGTAGCAAAAGGTTTGTAGAACAAAGTAGTGGTTGGGATGTTTTGGGTGCTGCATGTGGAGGAAGGGCATTAAGGGAGATATTTATAGAGAGAAAGGAGGAAGGAGTAGGTGTATGCGTAAGGTTGATAAACGTTCGTTAGCCGCAGGCAACCATTGTTGTCGCCTGGGGGCCGAGACTCGGGCGCCATGCGTCCTTTGACCGACTTGTTGACCCCAGTTACTGTTGACGGACCGAGAACGCCACCACCTAACACCGCGGGATTGGTGACAGTGAAACCCGCGACTGACGGACCGGGATCCTATCTTTTGTGCCAAATAAGGATCATCTTCCATCATCCGAATCCACCGTTAGATCGCGCAATTGCTGCCGCCAGAGCTGGTGCGGGCGGATGAACAGAGGCGCATCCAATGCCCCCCTTTTTTTTTTACTAAATGGAAAGGGGTAGGGGGAAGGGAGGAAGGGACAAGCCCATCTCCGTATAGCAACCTTCACTGGGCCTCCATCCCGCTAGAGGAATGTTCGATGCGGATAGATACCGTTTTACCTATATTCTTTCTATCTGAATATGAGTACGTTACATCTGGCATCACCAAAGTTATCAGTGGACCAATAAGCGTTTCTAGACCTCAAGTCTATGCAGTGTAATCACATTTTAATCGAGGCGCGGAGCGATTCGAACTTAAAATCCTGCTGTTAGAAGGCTACACCTAGTCCGAACCCTTCAGGCAACCATGTGAGATGCGACTGACCTGAAAAGTCCCTGTAACTTTCATACCGCGCTCGGCCTGACCCGTGTACCACGTTCAGGGGATCACCGGCCTTGCAAAACCTTGGGATGTCAGGCAGAGCTTGGTAGGGCCGTCAATAGATATTTGGAGGGTAGCTTTTCTAGCAATAAACTATTCTGATGTTCGGTGGGCGGGGTAGGTGCAGGAATAAGTGAATATCTGTTTTCATGATTATTTAGGTGCGCTTAAAATTAGATAAAGACAAAAAATGTAATTCGATGGGAGGAATTAATTTCTTATTTTATGGGGGCAATTCTATTTCAACATTTTTTAGCAGAGTAAAATTATCTAAATAAGTAACTTTATTTCAATAAGGTTATTCCATGACCGTTCAGGCAGTTGGCGGGATAACCCCATTTATCCTCGTACCAGCCTTAGAGAAGGCCATGGTTATTTTGATCCGTAAAATGGGACTGCAGTGGTGCTTATTGTATTTATTGGATGGGTCCTCCATAATCACGGCCATATACGTACTACGGATATACATTATGTATTTGCTAGCTAGCTATTAAAATTTTACCGCATAAAAGTTTTTGTCGATTTTTTTTAATAAGTAGGGTTGGAAATGAGCTGGTTTATGCAAGGCTTGAAAACTTGTGGAAAATACAGGCACGAGCCCGACCTAAACTCACGCCCAAGGACAACCCGTACTTCATTGGGCCGACTGGAAGGAGAGCGTTTAAATGGCTCCAAACTCCAAAGAGAGCATTGGGACAGCTAGACGTGAGGAAGCAGACCAACGCATAGCGGCAGCAGCTGTGTTGGCGGTTTCGAAATCGTTGCAGAGGATATAGAACCATGATTCGCTTGAAAATAGGAAAGATTTTTTTCAACCCACTCAACTCAAATCTCTCAACAAAAAATTAGAAGAATCTCGAAAGTACGGTTTTAAGTTCCCCTTTCTTACATTGATGATTAAAAAAAATGAGGTACATAGCCTCTATTTATAATGTAAGGCTTTCCCTAACACAATTTGAGTCGGATTCCTTTTTCTAATCCTACTAGAACTCTTTTTTCTTAAATAGACATTTCTAATAAAAAAAGCTAACAATCTTGAGGGGGTAGATCTCGACCTCTACATCAATTTTGTCTTTTGTTGCTCCACCGAATTCTTATCAGATAGAGAGCTACGCTCGGTCAAAATTTTACTCGAAAAAAAAACTTTTAATTTGACTAGTCCATTTCGGGGCTTAAAAGATGAAATTTCCATCTGATTCAACTTCCTAAGAGGTTGGCCTAAAGTTGTAGATCTCGAAAAGATATCGAATTTCAAAACAAAGAAAAGTTCATCTCAATCGGACATCCTATGACCAAGTTATAACCTCCAAAAATTTGGCATGCGACTCAGTTTCTGATGTGGCAGATCCTCTGCTTGTAGTTGCTAAAGTGATCTATATCGAGTTTGATGAACCTCCTAAATGCTGGTAGTGGCCAAAGTGTTCCACATTGAGTTTGGTAATCTTCTTGAATACTCGTAGTGGCCAAAGTGATCCACATCGAGTTTAGTAATTATTTTTAATATTAGTAGTGGCCAAAGTAATCCATATCGAGTCCGGTAATTCTTTTTAAATCAGAATCTTTTCAAATATTCGTAGTGGTCAAAGTATTCTACATCGAATTTGGTGATCTTTTTCGATACTCATAGTGGCCAAAGTGATTCACATCGAGTTTGATGATTCTTCTGAATACTCATAGTGGCCAAAGTGTTCCACATTGAGTTTGGTGATCTCCTTAAATACTCATAGTAGCCAAAGTGATCCATATCGAGTTTGGTGATCCTCTTGAATACTAATGGCGGTCAAAGTAGTCCACATCGAGTCTAATAATCTTTCTGAATTAGGAGAGGAGGTATAGCAGGTAGATTGGGGCACAATGGAGAGGTGCGAGGTGGAGGGATCAACAGTGGAGGCATAGGGCAGGCGGAGGCTAGCATAAGGGTTCCTCATCACATCAGAGAGCTTAATAGATGGTGTCCGGCTATCGAAGATGGCGAACATGGAGGGATTTCAGCTTCGCTTACTTAGACCAATGACTGTCTATTGAAGATGGTGAACTAGTGGAGGCATGGCATCCGAGAGGCGAAGTGAAAGACATTTAAAGATAGTAGGAGAGAACCCTAGGTCATTGAAGAAAACATCATTTAAGAAATCAAGCTAGATCTCGAGCCATATACCAAGCTAACTCCGAGCCTGAATTCAAGCTTACGCTCGGGTTGGAACCAAGCCGAGCCACATAACTATGCAAGTCTGGCCCAAAAAGTGTATATGCTCCTAATTTCGAGCCCAAACCCGATCCAAATTTAGTCGAGCTTAGCTTGTAGCCCGACCTAAAGTCGACTCAGCCTGATGGGCCATCTGTCACGCCCCGGATCCGGACATGATTTTTTTTTTATATGCACCCCAGATCCGGCTCATGACATGGCCATGCTATCATAGGTTGCTGACCACAATAACACGCAGCCCATGATAACAATTTTATTTCATGAAATAAAACCAAATCCGATCAAATTTATTGACTAATCATAAAGAAGCAAATACAGAGCATCTAAATCAA